>APFE031671502.1:123597-406223 GCA_000404065.3 Pinus taeda | reverse complement strand
ACCCTGGAGTTCAACATAACCATCATTCCCTTGACTCGATCTACAAAATACCATGGGTAGAAAACCATCATGCCCAAAACGATGTGAAAAATCCAAGCACAAAACAATAGGTAGGTTTGCCCACCTAATATAGGGTACTTATGAACTATTTCGTTTTCATTTTAATGAATCCTGTTGAATGTGTATTATTTGTTAGAGTAGGTTAATTTATTAGCCAAATGTCTTCGAAATATTAGTCTGCTATCTTGGAGGGGATCAAATTCATAAACATTGTCATTGTTATAAGTTTGACCTTGCGTTGTCTAGAAATTCATTTCAAGCCTGGTCATCACCTTGATCATTAAAGTCCAACCATGGGAAGGGGCGTCTAAGTATTGAGAGTTGTTATGATGACTGTTGAGTCAGGGTACTGAGAGTTGGTTAGGATGTCTACTTGGTCATGTGTCTACAATCAAAGGAATGATGTTAAATAAATTTAGTCATTAATATCCCAATATTTTCCCTCTATTCTCATCCCCTTATTCCCTTCTTCTCATCCCCTTATCCCCTTGTTATCTTACATTCCCCTATTCCTAAACATTCACATCATCCGTATTTTTTGATTTAGGCCTATACCCCCTTTTTATCCTAAGTTTAAGTTCCTAGGCCTAAATTTCCCTTGCATAAACATCATTTTGAATGATGATTAATCCCTTCCCATATCCATTATATATCAATCATTTTTCGTACCACATTATTTCCCTATATCCTTTTATTCCCACAAACTCCAAAATGATTTCTTTTTAGGTTTTTTTCAAGTGGAGCACTCTAACTCATCAGTTCAAATCATCATTGCACTACAAGACAAAAGACAAGGGGTGATTCAAATATTTATGTCACCTTATTGTCATGCCATTGTACATTCATGCAAACTCTACCAAATCCAAGCACATAGCATCACTACAATATACCCTAGATCGATTCTCAGTTGGAAGTTGATGAGAAATTGAGGTCACGCTCACTGTGGGAATCTGTTGCGCAAGCTCTGTTTTAGTCACCATTTTCCAGAACGGTTTCTAACTACACAGAGGATAATTTTGGAAACTGGTAGAGGTGTTTATCTGGAATAGAAAAAGGAACAATAGCCTCTTCCTTTTTATGCACATGTGTAACATATATAGAGTTTAGGATGCATATTCAAAGCTCATTTTTCGCAATTCGTAAATTTCTTCTTTTAAGTCATTGTTTTGCAGAGCATTTTATGGGAATATGAGGAATTTAGAGAAACAAAGAGAGGTTTATCTTTACAAAACTATAATATACAATAACCTCCTTCATGTGTTACACAAGTATTATATTTTGGTACATATGGCCCGATGTAAAGGTGTTACGGAGTCGCTATGCAGACCATGCCCGCACTTTTGCACGCATAGTGAAAGGAAGCCACTTGTAAGGGTTTAAAGAGGTCGACATGAAGAAGATATGGTAGCCATATCAAGACTTCATCTATCATCCACATACCAGTTTGCAAAGAAAAAAGCACCAGTTGCTACGCAGCTTTTGCATAGCCAGCATTGCTTTTGAGCTTTTACTATTTTCATTTGTTTCATGAAGATATTATCTTCAGAGGATAAATTTGTTTTATTTAGACATTCAATTTTTGATTTAGTTGAATTCATCAGGATTTATGTTTTTTTTTCATCAAAGGAGGAAAAAGACTTGGAACAGCATAAAACTTTCCACTTTTCAAGTTTTGTTTCGATCCACTGTTGGATCAACCATGTAGTGAATCTAGACTTTATTCATATTATGTATATGCCTATTTAAACTAGTGAATACAATATGAAATGGTTGTTGTTGTTGGGTTGTGTTATATTCTTTCCATGACTAGCCCATGTAGTTAACCAAGGGGTTAGAGGGGAGGCGGAGCACCCCCTTCGTTGCGTTGATTGCGTAGCAGGGGGGTCACAGGGGGTTTGAGGGGTGCAGGTAACCCCCCTCTATGGGATCCAGGGCAGTGCCTTTGAAAATTTTGTTTTTTGGATCCTATATTAGTTTATACAGACCTACCTATGGTTTTGTGCATGTTTTTCGCACATGGTTTTGGACACAATGGTTTTCGGTCCATGGTTTTGGATGCGATGGTTTTCGGTCCATGGTATTGGATGCTTCGACATGTATAAATATGTATTGTAACATTGAAAGGAAACATAATTGAAAAAATCAATCTGTAGGTCCCGGTTTTTGGATCCAGGGGAAAAATTCTCGTGTATATCTGTTTTATGTGTTATGCTCTCGCATTATTTATTTTCTGTGTTTTTAGAATTCGTATGCAGGTAATTTTTGTATGGGTTTAAAACCTACATTTGGTATCAAGGTTGGTTTGGCTTCAAGGGCACGCCTTTGTTGCTGAGGGGTTTTGCTCGGGCCTATGGTAGACCCCGTTTAGTGGGAGATCTGCAAGATCAATTCTGGTGGTGAAAGAAGATGGCGGGCAATGGAAAGATGGAGATCGAGAAATTTAATGGTCATAGTTTTGAGTTGTGGAAACTCAAGATGGAGGATCTGTTGGTGGATAAAGATCAGTGGATCGTGGTAGATCTAGGTACTAAACCAATGGTAGTGTTTGATGAAGAATGGAAGAAGTTGGATTGGAAGGAAACTAACACAATACGATTGTGTGTCTCAGATTCAGTATTGTTGAATGTATCAGGGGAAGCTACGACGAAGGCTTTGTGGGACAAGTTAGGGACTTTGTACCAATCTAAGTCTCTGATGAATAAACTGTTCCTATAGAAAAATTTGTCTAACCTGAGGATGAAAGATGAAGACTCAATGACAGAGCATCTAAATGCATTTAATATTGTGGTAAGTCAGTTATCATCTGTTGATATCAAAATTTCGGATGAAGTGCATTAGCTTGTTGTGTTCTCTACTAGATTCATGGGATAGTCTAGTTATTGCAATAGGTAGCAATGCCACTGCCTTGAAGTTTGATGAAATAGTCTCATCCTTGCTGATGGAGGAGATGAGACGGAAAAATATGGAGAGCCAGAATGGTGATGCCTTGTTTCTATGAGGATGGTCCCAGAATAGAAACAAAAATAATTCATTGAGTGGGAGATCTAAATCTAGAGGGACATCTAAATCTCTAGGAAAACCTATAAAGGTGGTGTGTTGGAAATGCAAAGAGGAAGGGCACAACAAAAGGGACTGTAAATCTAAAGCTCCTGAAAAAGGTAAGGGATCTGATGATGCTCCTTCTACAGAGGCGAAAACCACCTCAGATGAAGGTGGGGATGTGTACTTGGCTTCTTCAAGTACACATGTAGATTTCAAGGCATGGTTGATTGACTCAGGTGTATCCTTTCACTTCACTCCCCATAGAGAGTAGTTCTTCGAGTATGAGAAATATGATAGTGGTGATGTCTTCATGGGGGATGATAGGAAGGCTAGAATCATTAGTCGCGGAAAAGTAAAGTTGAAGTTGCAAGGTGGAAGGGTTAGAACACTTCTGGGTGTTCTACATATTCTTTCATTGACCAGAAATATGATTTCTATAAGCAATCTGGATGATGCAGGTGTAAAAATAGTGTTCGAGAAGGATACCTGCAAGATGGTTTGGGGAGAAATGGTATTGATGCGGGGAGTTTGGATTGGAACTCTATACAAGCTGCAAGGTAGCACTGTTGTTGATGGGTGCAATAGTTATGTGGTTTCCTAAAAGTGGAGAAAAAAATCTAGTGGTCTTTGGAGAGAAGACCATGTTGTGGCATCAAAGGCTTGGACATATTGGAGAGAAGGGTCGTTGAATACTTCATGGTAAAGGTATAGTAGAAGGTATGAGTAATAGTTCTGTAGATTTTGATTTCTATGAAAATTGTGTATATGGGAAGCAGAATCATGTGAGCTTCCCCTCTAGTGGTAAGAGGGTGAAACAAATATTAGAGCTTGTGCACAGTGATGTGTTTAGACCTCTGAAGGTTCCATCACAGGGTAAGTTTGTGTACTATGTATCATTTATAGATGACTTCTCAAGGAATACATTATTGGCATTATGATACAGGTCTTGTCCTTGATGGAAACTCACTCAGATCGAAGATCATGGTGCAGCATGATCAGACTACAAAGAATGAAGAAAAATATGTGTACGTAGGTTCACCTTGACAAAGGAGTGTATACATGTGGGTTAACATACCAAAAGGAGCGTATAACGTACACACGCACTTTCACAGAAGGAAAAGTGTGTATATCTTGGAAAACTAATTTTTGGTCCAAGGTATTTGGTCCATGGTATTTTGATCCATGGTATTGGTCCAAGGTATCTAGACCGAGGCATTGACCCTAGGTATTTGGTCCAAGGTATTGGTCATAAGTGGTTTTGGTCCATGGTATTGAGAAAGGCCTAAAATTGTAAGAGGAGAAGATCATTAGGCCAAGTGTGCAATAATTGAATATTTGATGAAGTGTGAGATCCAGTATGCAGGTTATGGGTTTGTGATGCTTTGCTTGATCTGAAGTAAGGATGCGCCTATGTGGATTATGATGGATGCTGGATTGGGATCTTAAGGCTTGGAATGTATTATCATTATATGGTTTGATAATGGATAGAATAGATCTAAATTTGTCATGCGGAAAGAGTTATTTTTGCGGACAAACCTAACCTCCCTAGGAGTCTAAGACTCTCTAGTGACAAACAAGACAATTAAGAGAAATCCTTCTCTAAACATGCATTATCCTATGAGAAACCAAGTGTTTTTCGATCCTACCTGAAGTCCAACGCTCGTTGTAGCAGTCTAGCCTCGTCGATCCAGATGAGATCCTCCTTCACTTCGAAACCTGCATACACTAACAATCAAACTATTACATAACACCTGAATATTCCATAAAAGAAAGCATATTCAACATATAGACCAAGGAGTATATGAAACAATTCATTAACAACAAATCATTGAGAAGAATGGACTTATTTGTATTAAGGAAACAAAAAAGAAACCATTACAACCTGAGCCTTGGTGTTGTGCAGTTCCTCCCAGAGTCCAGCAAGGGTTTTCCTCTACTTTGACAAGCTCACCCACTTCCAATATGGCAACAAGAAAGGATGGTAATCTCTCCTCACAAGCCAACAATGGAAGTCCTAATTCCAGCAACATCTACCCTTTGGAATGTTCAGCTTTCAACCTCCCCTCCATTGGTCCAATGCCTGTATTTATAGTGTTCTAGAGGAAGTTATTCAGTTCCAATATCAATGGGATACTCCCTCTTTTGGATGGGGTAGCTCCTCTCTTGATGGGATAAGCTCCTCTATCATAGGGATGCATGAACCATCTGGAGGCGCTCAATACACGTCAAACACTCTTCTAGAAGGCTCTAGAAGTGACCACAAGTAACTTTTTAAAGATGAAACTCGCGCCTTTTGACTTTTACAGGGGTACGCACCCATCCTTTGGCTTACAGAGCGTACAAGTACGCAGGCACAGTGTGTTTGGGATGCGTACACGCAGGCAAGGTAGAGAGAACCTGCGTACCTAGAGATAAACATGTTTTTGAGTGACTTTCTCTCTTTTTGAAGTTTGACATGAAGAGTAGAGGTATGAGGCTTGACAAGGAGGATAATATGACTTTTGATGGAGCCATATTAACTGCAGATAGTCATGGTGACAAATTTCAGTGTAACAGTTATATTCCAGCTTTTCTAGTATCTCAAAGGGAAAGGTATCAAAGAGCCATGATTTTATTACCAGGACCCTGTAGCCTCTCCTTTTCAACTGTAACCATACTTTATTTCCCACCTTGAATGGATTCTTTGTTACGTGTTGATTATGCCTAGATTTGTAATTTTTCTCTGACTCTATAGTGTCTCTTGTAGTCATATATGGATTTTCCTGATCTCTTCTACAAAATTTTCTACCCTTAAGGCATCCCCTGTAATATCTTCTTTTTCTCCTCCTTGCTTCTCATATGTAATATCAAAATGTTAAGGTGGAAAATATGTAAAACAAGTTTTAAATGGGGACTTACCAGTTTAGGTGTGGAATACTGTATTATAATATTGTTGTGTATATAGCATATTTTCATCCCAAGTATTCAGATGCTTCTAATTGTAACCCCTCAGAAGTTTCACGAAATTTGTATTGACTACTTTTATTTTCCCATTTATCTGAGGATGTAATGTTGTAGACATATTCAACTTTATGTCCATATTATACCTCAATGTAGTCCAAAATTCACTAAGAAATATCATTTGCCGATTTGAAATGATGGTCCTTGTTATCCCAAAGTTCAACAAGACTCATCTAAAGAACAAGTTTGCTAGTTCTTGCCAGTTGATGGTATTTTTATAGAGCATCAGAACACACATCTTTCTAAACCTATTAACTACCATGAATATGTAGTCATATCCCTTCTTGGTTGTTGGTAAGCCTCCCACAAAGTCCATGGAAATTCTTTCCCAGGGATGATATAGACCATGTTTCCTATTACGAATATTTTTGGTACAACAAAGCATGCATCCTCATATGAACCTAGTTATCCATTCTTGCATCTTGGGCCAATACACATGCCTACACAAGTTATTCCTAACACCAAAGTTAATTGGAACCTTGGAGGTGTGAGCCTCTCTAATCAAACATAATAGCTCACTCATAGGAACACATAAATTATCCAACCTATAAAGTAATCCCTTAGAAGTTTCACAAAATTCGTATTGACTACTTTTGCTTTCCCATTTATCTAAGGATGTAATGTTGTAGACATCCTTAAATTTATGTCCATATTATACAAAAATGTAGTCCAACATGCACTAAGAAATCTCATTTCCCTATTTGGAATAATGCGCCTTGTTATCCCAAAGTGCACCAAGGGTTATCTAAAGAACATTTTTTCTAGTTCTTACCTGTTTATGGTATTTTATATGGCATTGGAACACACATATTTCTAAACCTATTAAATACCATGAATATGTGGTGATATCCCTTCTTGGTTGTTGGTAAACCTCCTACAAAGTCCATGGAAATTCTTTCCCAGGGATGAGAGTTTCAAGGGATGATATAGACCATATTTCCTATTACTAATATTTTTGGTACAACAAAGCATGCATCCTCATATGAACCTAGTTATCCATTCTTGCATCTTGGGCCAATACACATGCCTACGCAAGTTTTTGACTATCTTCCTAACACCAAAGTTACTTGGAACCTTGGAGGTGTAAGCCTCTCTAATCAAGTGTAATAGATCTCTTGTAGGAACACATAAATTATCCAACCTATAGAGTAACCCCTTAGAAGTTTCATGAAATTCGTATTGACTACTTTTGTTTTCCCATTTATTTGAGGATGTAATTTTGTAGACCTATTCAAATTTATGTCTATATTATACCGCAATGTAGTCCAAAATTAGCTAAGAAATATCATTTCCCGATTTGAAACGATGGTCCTTGTTATCCCAAAGTTCAACATAACAAGTTTGCTAGTTCTTGCCAGGTGATGGCATTTTTATAGGGCATTAGAACACACATCTTTCTAAACCTATTAACTACCATGAATATGTAATCATATCCCTTCTTGGTTGTTGGTACACCTCCCATAAATTCCATGGAAATTCTTTCCCAGGGATGAGAGTTTCAAGGGATGATATAGACCATGTTTCCTATTACTAATATTTTTGCAACAACAAAGCATGTGTCCTCATATGAACCTAGCTATCCATTCTTGTATCTTGGGTCAATACACATGCCTATGCAAGTTATCAACTATCTTCCTAACACCAAAGTTCCTTGCACTATTGGAGGTGTGATCCTCTCTAATCAGCTGTAATAGCTCACTTTTAGGAACAAATAAATTATGCAACCTATAGAGTAACCCGTCATGGAGATGGTAGTCAACCGTGTTATCACCATTGTACAGATGACTTTGGCACTGTAACTACTAAAACACCTCCTTTAAGTCCTCATCCTCTGAATATGCCTCATTTTATGCATCAAGAGTGAATGGCTCCATGTGCATCAATTTTCCCAAAGTTGTGATCGTTGAAGTGGATGGCCTTGAAAGAATGTCAACCAACTTATTTGTGCCATCCTTCTATAAATCCCTGCAACAACAGTCTTCCTATTTCTTTGTTGTCATAATACCACTCCTTCAAAAATTTTATTTTTTCATCTAGTCATAGTCCAATTCCTAAAGAAAAAAACTTCATCCACTCTATCGTCAACACTAAGCAATTGGAATACTTAGTTGCCTATCAATCAGATCAAGTACCAAAGGAATTCATGATTCAAAGTTTTTGATTCCAGAAGCCTACATTATTAAGATCGGAACAATAAGCCATATATGAGTGTTGGTATGCATGAAATTGGCTTTTTCAAATCAATCAATAGTATCCCAAAATGTTAGAAACAAGATTGAAAACCTAAACATAAATATTGATTCAAAGTTTAAGAATTCAAAATTTGACAATTGAAGTTGCTATTTTGAATTGTTTCTAAAACTTAAAAAAAAAATCCATTGAATTTTGCAAAAGGTTGAAATTTTTTCCCCAAAAAAGTCACATAAGTCTAATCTCTTACAAAATAAAGGGTAATTGTATTTTTTTACTTGGTAATTACTTGTGATAATTATTCTTTTTTCTTTTAACTATTAATGTTTCTTCAACAAGCAATTACAAAAGTTGTTCATCCAAGATCACAAAGAAGTAAGAGACACCACAATTTAGGCTTTCAAGCTAGGGAAAAACCCCTCAATAGGGGAAAACTCAACAATCTTCTTCCTATTGAAACAATTCAAGATGAGATATCTAATCGAAGTCCAAGGACTGACTTAAGGTTTCATGTCAACTCTCCTCTCTAGTAAGAAACCAAAAGAGTTAACTTTTGCTTAAATATAGTAAAACTTCTCATCACAAACTTTTTCTCGGCCCTATCATAGAACTGTGGCTCCTCTTATAGATCCTTGGCTCTATCAACATTTCAAATGTTTGGTCTTTTTATAGACTATGATCACCTTTAGAATTTCTGATACTTCATATCATTAGTTCATATTTTGGACACTTCAGATTGTAAACTTCAAATAACAAAATTCAACTACTTTAGATCAAAAGAAGACTTTTATTTCAACTTCTTTAGATAGCTTCAGGACTTCATATTAGAATAACAAATCATAAGAAATGTTTTGTTTGCTTTTATTAGAGATTCCTTATATACTTCCACTCCTTCAATTACAAAGATCAAATTATTTTTGTGCTTCTCCTTGTCTACAAAAGAGCATGACTTAGAGACTATATATAGCTATTCAATGGGTTCCAATAAGACATCTAGTCCGACATGACTAAGAGAGAGGGTTAAACTCACCTTTTGACTCTTTTGAACAAAAAAAAGTACAATTCTTTTTCCTTTTCTTATAAAATGTCAAAAATTATATGACTTAGTAACAAATGACTTTGATTATATTGACTTCAAAGAGCATGAAGAACATTCTAGATTAATAAATAAAATTAAATAATAATTTATTTTATTATGAAGATTGACACTAGTTACAGTTTTAAAACCATTCTCGCCTAGAGACCTTCTTAGATCTCTAAGGTGATCATGCATTTCTATGCATTATTTCATGTCAACCTCTAAAATAGGGTCCAACATGATACTTTTTTTGGAGATATATAAGGGTTTTTTTGGAACTATTTTCACCACTTTTTCTACAACATCTACTAACAATAGGCCCTCATCAATATATAATATCCAGAATAAAATTACAAGTAAGAAAATCCTATATATAATACAATGTTATACGCCTCACAAGTAAGTAAGATGAATAAATAGAGATAGTTATAGGCCTCACAAACCACCATATTCCTTAATATTGAAATATCTTAGATATACACACACACACACACACACACACACACACACACATATATATATATATATAATAACAAAAGGATCTTTCCTCCATTTTACAACAATGTCCCAATTAGATCATGGTGTTTGAGAGTTAGATACTTTCTTTTTATAGAATATGTAAGGCTTGAGAATAAACTCCATTGTTTCCCTCCATCCATCAAAATTGTGGAGGCTTGACATCATAGAATATAGGAATAATAATTGACCCCAATTCCTGCATCTACTTGAACATGAACAACTCATCAAAATACCAATGTGACTCACAATAATTGGTTGAGAAAATAATGATATGGATGGAGATGGAGCTAATAACACCTTTTATCTAATAAGTTAAGTTATCTCCCTTATGTAATTCTCCCTAGTCTAGGAAGCCCCACAATCGATGTGTATTGAGGTGATGGTAAGGATGGCTAGAAAAGATTTTCTTAACATCGAGAAAACCTAATGAATAAATTGAGACTCAACTTGCTTGGGGCTTAGAAAAATACACTAATAATCCAGAAGAGTACCTAGGACTATGAAAAGACTTGGAAATAACAATAAAGCGACATGTTCATCACTTAGTGGACAACAATGGCTCCATGTTTATTATCCAATAGATAAAAAAAAAACTAAAAGGATATTAGCACACGCTTCCCCCATGCATCCAAAGGATTAGTCTACAAATTAACAAAATTGATGTCGTGGAGTTCTACCATATAGAGAGACATCATAACCAATTGGAAGATACGTTAGGTAATCAAGGGGTTACCCTTAATTAAGAAATAATTATCCCAGATAATGGTCCAAACATGAAATTTATCCCATGATCAACATGAGATATACACAAGAAATGGTATATAATCCATGATTCAATAAATATTTGAGAGAATCTCTTCACTATAGGTGTGTTAGGGGAATTAATGGAGGCTCCAATCCTAATGCTTTCCATACCAGAAGGTGGCGAATTTCAAAAATGGAAAAAGGAAATCAGAAACAAGATAGTTGGTTTTGCATGCGATGTTTCATCTTATTCTAAGACAAATGGTAGCAATTCCTTTCAATATTAATGGTTGCTCCAATGGTTTCCCTCTTGTTAAAATGACTAATTAACTCCCGCATGGAGATATATCTAAATTTAGGGAGTCAAGTTATTCAAGTCAAGTTGAGTTAAGCCATAGTCAAATTTCATGTGTGGTTGAATGTAAAGTTATTTTAGGTGAGTCGCTAGTCAAAAAGGATTAAATACCCTTCAAAGGGTTCATTCTAACTCTCAAGTTTTGTGTGATCAATAGAAGAGCTGCAACTTATGTATTTTGTGTGTGAAATTTGTGTTATGGATTCTCTGCACTTCCAACAAATTGGGATCGAGCTGAGGAAGGATCACAGGGTTTGTGGTGCTTGAAGAGCTAGTGAAAAGATGGCCAAGAGAAAAAGGCCAATGATTTTTGGAAAAACATTGCATTGTCAAATTGTCACATTGTTAAGGAGTGACAAGTGCGCAGGTCGGTGCAAAATTCACACCTAATTAATACAAAAATTGTGCATATTTCGTTAAACTTCAAATCTGTCAAAATTTAGTTTATTTGCATAACTAGGTTGTGTCGATGGTGCGCACATCCCATAAGCAAGCATAAGGTTCAAAATTTCATAGTCAAATACGAAGTCAATGTTCTTTTTCAAGTTCAAGAAGTCACATGGGTTTTATTTTTGGAACATTGTGTACAAGACATGACATATTTTGTTATATGTTAAGTGGAGTACCTTTTTCTTAAATTATATCAAAAAAAGATTATATCCTCGCGTGGATTTTCAAAGGATTGGTATAAAAGAATTTTCATAGGAAATTTCAGAATAGTAGAAATGCGAAGAAATATAGCCCAAAACACAGAAAATGAGAAAAATAGAAAATATTTTATTATTTAGAAATATATTCAATGTTCACTTGCCTCTTTGAGGGGGCAACCTCTAGTAAAGCATATCTTGATTACAATAAGACTCTATGATATTTCCTTCACTAACTAAGACTATTTATAGCTAAATGACATCCATAACCCTAACTACTAGTGGTCCCTTGCATAACACGGGTTAGCCACATTATTTATTAACTATGTCCCAATTACAACTAACTGTGGTCCCTTTTCTCTAATGCAGGTCAACCACTTACAATTATTAATGTGGGCTTTATTTACTCTTTAACTAACTATGACTATGACTGGCCTATTAGGCTTATTACATAAATAAAGAGCTTAGAGTTAGACCCTAACACAATACGTACTTAAATGATTATGGCCAACCTTCCCCTTGTTGTTCCAACCTACTTATAAAATATTTTCTACTTGTTGGACACCATGGACAATATATGCAATACTCTAGTTTCAGTGCCATAGATTCTAGATTATGTGGGCACACATAGAGCAACAATATTTCATTCTACCTTGATGTACACACGAAGAAACCCTGGTCATGAGATATCATGCATTGAAGACACAATCGATATTTGTAGTTTGGCCTTCACTCTTGCCCAATATATTGGATTTGAATCTCACCCACCACGTAGTTGGTTAATGTAACAATCACTGAATCAGACCTTTTCTTTCGTTGCAGTCACATTGAGCATGTTGAGCCTTGGAATTGTTCTCACATCTCTCCAACACTTCCACCTGTGGCCTTGGTACTTTGATTACTTTGCCTGTAGGTCCCTCAAGTGATTGAGAGGGATATCGATTGACCCATCAACCTGTTCTATCCTTCTCCAACTATTGTACCAACCTTGACAATTACTATTCAACGACTCCTATCCAGTATGCGAAGATAATGGTGGCTCCTCTTTTCACAATTTCTACACCTCCTTGCATGGATATTTTAGAATTCAAATGGGAGGAATGATCTCCCTATATTTTCTATGCCACAGAGAATAGCCTCATGACCTCACAATTTGATTTTCACTATTTTGGTGCCTCTGCCTTCTTGCTGTTATATGAGCAACTCTATTCACAGCTAGTTCTTTGATCTCGATATGCTTGTTATGAGATCTTATGAAATTTGTTAGAAATATTTAATAAATTTAATTTTCACAGAGGGGGAGAGGTGTTTGAATTTCACACAGCTACTTTCGCACATCTAGCTTCATGCGCAGAGCTAATTTTGCGTAGCTACATTCGTGCACGATGAAGATATTTAACAAACTTGGATTTCGTGCACCGTGAAGCCATTTCAGAGACTTATGAATAATATTTACTCACGGAAAAAATTACAAAGTAGGTTTAGAGCAACATAATAAAAACTTAGTATTATATTCTAAAACATGAAAATACATTCACATGAGGTTGCGGCTCATTCACTAAGTAAAAACTAAAATTTCATGCAGAATAACACATAGTAAAATACTATAACTGTTGTTTTCATGCTCCCACCAAAATTTGCTCCACCATTTTCTCCCCAGAGACTTGCACTCTCTTTTTCTCTAACCTTTTACTCTCTGACCTGTTACAAAATGACTTTTACATTCATATATAACTCAACATACAATTTTACATTTTATTCATGATAGAGCAAAATTAATATGATGTTGTTGTTAAGTGTGATCAGAATTGCGCATGTGTTTTTGAAATGTGGGCAATATTTGCTGAATAAATGCTTGCCCATATCTATTTACCAAAGTACATTAACTGGTTTAAATTCCTTGTTGCATTTTAGAATGGTTTTTGCATGGACTTAGTCCTTCAATCTTCAAAAAGAGAAGCAACCTGCAAAAATATGTCTGACAAGTATGGTTGTTGTCAGGCTGTTTATTGCAGTGGTTGGTATTATTATTTCCAGCACTCCCCTTAATCACAATTGCTACCATGGACAATTCCCAAACATTTTCTGAGATAAACAAAACTTTCACATGCAAATGGCTTTGTGAAAGTATCAGCAAATTGTTCCTGTGACCTGCAGTGCCACAACACAATTTCATCATTTTTAATAAACTCTCTAATAAAATGATATTTAGCATCAATATGCTTGGTTCTCTTGTGGAAGATAGAATTATTTGACAATGCAATTGCTGAGGTGTTGTCATAGAAAATAGTTATCACACCCTCTTGGTCATGACGAAGATCCCTCAACATCCTTCTCATCCAAACTACCTGACATGTTGTTGTTGTTGCTGCGACATATTCAACTTCTTCTATTGATAGTGACACTATTGGCTGCTTCTTGGAGGCCCATAAAATGGTTCTGAAACCGAAATGAAAAACATATCTTGATGTGCTCTTTATGTCATCGACACTGCCTTCCCAATCACTGTCAGTGTAACCAACCAGCCTGAAATCACTTGTTGCTGTGTACAAAACACCATACTATTTTGTCCCATTGAGATATCTCAAAATCCTTTTCACCACTTGCTAATGTGTCTCCTTGGGTGTCTCCATGAACCTTGACACCAAAATTACTGCATACATTATACTTGGCCTAGTGGTGGTCAAATACATCAAGATGCATATCATACTTTTGTATAATTTTGGATTGACATTGTTGCTACAATCTTCTTTTCTCAACTTCAACCCTATGACAGTTGGAGTTGGAGTGGACTTGTTGTTCTGCATTTTAAACCTGCCTAAAATTTATGCCACATACTTTGGTTGAGAGATAAAAATGCCATTTTCTATTTTCTTCACTTGTATGCCCAAAAAAATACCTTAGCAATCCCAAGTCAGTCATTTGAAATTCACTTTTCATGACTTGTTTGAAACCAGCGATGAGGAAATCATCACTGCCTGTAAAAATAAAATCATATACATATAAGATGATAATAAGAATCTTACCTTCACTCTCTTTGATGTAGAGAGTAGGCTCACCGTCACATTTGTAGAAACCATTGTACAACAAGTAAGAATCTATCCTATTGTACCATGTGTGTGGTGCTTGCTTCAACCCATAAAGAGCTTGCCTCAACTAATATACTTTGTTGTCTTGGCCTTCAATATCATAACCAAGTGGTTGCATGACATACACTTCCTTTCTCAGCACTTCATTCAAGAACGCTAATTTTACGTCCATTTGATACACTCTCCATTTGTGTTGCATGGAAATCGCCACAACTACATGCATTGTCTCCATCTACGTGACTGGTGCGAACGTCTCTGCCTAATCTCTTCCATGCTGCTACTTGTATCCTTTGACAACTAGCCTTTCTTTGTGCCTTTCAATCTTCCCTCAATGTTTATTTTGGTCTTATAGACCCACTTCACTCCAATAACATGTTTTCCTTTCAGAAGGCTCACTAAATCCCATGTCTCATTCCTTTCTATTGCTTTTATTTTTTCATCCATTGCTGCAACCCCTTTTTCTTCTTTGACAATATCTTCAAAGTGGATTGGGTCATCTACATGATGAAATAATGCAAATAAGGAATTCAAACTTGCACCACTATGAACTTCATCTTGCTCATGAATTTCATTTAAATTTTTTAACTTTGGTCTTCTTGTGCTTGTTGAATATGGGCTTGACATGTCACTTGGTGTCATGCTTCGTGGTGTGCTTGGGGAAGCACTTGCTTGGCTACACAAAAATGTCCTATTATTTGTTGATGGCATTGCTTGCTGCCTGCTTTGTCGCGCTTGAATAGGAGTAGATGGAGTCAGTGTTGAGGAATTACTTGCTGCTGTTAATTCCTCTCTATCCTCATGTGGTATACATGCTTTGACCTTGATTGTCTTCTATCAACTTCCATCCCATGCTTCCTCTTCTATGAACTACACATCTCTTCTCATTATGACCTTCCTGGTTGATGGATTTTAGAGCTTGTATGCCTTGGATTCATCACTGTATCCAACAAATATACATTTCTACCCCTCATTGTCCAACTTATTCCTTAAATCATCTGGGACATGTGCATATGCCACACATCCAAAAACTCTCATGTGAGTAACATTTTTTTTTCTTCCATTCCATGCCTCTTCAAGAATAATGTTCTAGATGCTTTTGGTTGGACATCTATTCAAGATATATGCTGCACAAGTGACAACTTCAATCCAATAGTCATTTGGAAAATGCTTTGCCTTCAAAATACTCCTTGCCATCTCCATAATGGCCCTATTGTTCCTTTCTTCCACACCATTTTGCTGTGGTGTATATCTTGTTCTAAATTTCTTGTGAATTCCATGCTCCCTGCAAAATAAAAGGAAGTCATTTGAGATGTATTCTCCACCTCTGTCAGTCCTAAGAACTTTGATGTAGTGTCCACTTTGCTTTTCAATAAGAGCCTTGTATTGGCAAAAGCGCTCAAACACTTCACTTTTCTGTTTTGGGAGAAATACCCATGTCTTCCTTGTGTAGTCATCTATGCAGGTCAATACATAGTGGCTTCCACCAATTTATGGTGTCTGCATTGGTCCACATAAATCCAAGTCGACAATTTCCAAAGGTGCCTTTGCCCTCACTCACTTTCCTGCTGGAAATGTCTCTCTATGTTGCTTGACCAAGATACATCCTTCACATATGCTCTCTGGTTTTTCTATGAGAGGTAAACCCTTCACCATGTCTTTCTTATGCAGCAAATTCAAACCTCCAAAGTTGATATGTCCAAATTTTAAGTTCCATAACTAGTTTTCATCTTGTGTGACAACTGCTTCTTTTCTTCCATCTTCTTGTGAGTTCATAGATAGTTGTGCTTTTGCACCTTCTTTCTACAAATTTGATATTAATTTTAGGGGAAACATTCTATTATTTTTCATCTAAACCTTTGAAATTAGCTATCTACTTGAAGGCTTATCCAAAATTATGCACACTTCATTTTTGAAGAAGACATTGTAGCCTTTTTGCATGAGTTGTCCATTGCTAATGAGATTATGTTTCAAATAGGGGACAAAGTAAACATCTAAGATGTATTTCTTCTCCCCCTTCTTTGTTAGGATATTAACTCTTCCTTTTCCCATGACAAATACTTTGCTATCAGTCCCTAATGTCACTTTAGATTTCACACTTTCATCTAGATCAAAAACATTTCTATGTTTCTTATCACGTGGTTGCTACACCCTGAATCTAGATACCATATATCGCTATGTTTTTCTTGTGCTACATTACAAGCTTAAAACATGCTATCATGGTTTTAATTTTCTCTTGTGAAATTTACACTTGGTTTGTTACTAATGTCATATTTCTTATTTCTACATTCATTTTCATAATGACCATACTTCTTACAGTAATGACATTGAACTTGAGATTTATCATACAACTGACCTTGTGCTTGATTTTGGCTTGGGCCTTCACTTGGATTTTGATTGCTGCCTCTTTCATTTGAGCTTGAAGGGTTGCTTCTTCCACCTCTATGTGGGCTTATTCCTCTTCCTCTAGCATATGATCTTCCTCTGCCTCAACCTTAACTAAATGATACTTGTGTCTTGAATGCATGCTCCAATGAGAAGCGTGTTCCTCTATTCAATCTACGTTCATGAGAAATCAATGATGCATTAAGCTCATCCACTGAGAATAGTGAGAGATCCTTTGTCTCCTCTATGGCCACAAAAATGGCCTCAAACCTTGCTGAAAACTTCTCAAAACTTTCTCAACCATTCTCCTTTCCTTAAGTGTCTCGCCATGAGACTTGATTTGAGTAACCAACTCACTTACATGTGTAAAAAATGAGTCTATATTCTTAGACTCTTTCATACAAAGTGTTTCAAAATCTCTCCTCAACATTTACAACTTTGTTGTCTTGACTTTTTCCATGCCTTGGTAGGCTGTCTGGAGGGTGTCCCATCCTTTCTTGGACTTCGTTGTTGCTGCAACCCTTGGGAAAATACTTTCATGAACTTCTTGGAAAATATAAAACAAGGTTTTTGAATCCTTCTTCCTGTTGTCCCTTAACAAATATTTTTCTTGTTGAGATAAAGCATTGTATGCTGCTGCATCTGCTGGTTCTTGAAAGCCCTTCTCCACCAAATCCCAAATGTCTTGAGAAGAAAATAGGGCCTTCATTGTAATAACCCATTAATCATAATTTTTTCCATTAAACTGAGGTATTTGAGGATTATTCAAGCTTGTGCTTGATATTTCCATTTCTGAGTGTAAAAAAAAAAATTCTACCTACTGATAAATATGCTAAAAAACAATCTGCACTCAAAACAATTTTCACTGTTAGTAAAAACATTTGTTTTTACACTAACAGAGTTTAACCACTCTCATACCAAGTTAGAAATATTTAGTAAATTTAATTTTCATGGAGGGAGAGAGGTCTTTGACTTTCGTGCAGCCACTTTCGTGTAGCTAGGTTCGTGCACTGTGGAGTTCATTTCATGCAACTATCTTCACGCACCACAAAGCTATTTCACGGACTTGGATTTCATGCACTGTGGAGCTATTTTAGAGACTTATGAATAATATTTACTCATGGAAAAAATGACAAAGTAGGTTTGGAGCAACACAATATAAACTTAGTATTATATTCTAAAACATGAAAATACATTCACATGAGGCTGCGACTCATTCACTAAGTAAAAACTAAAATTTCATGTGGAATAACACACAATAAGATACTGCAATTGTTCTTTTCAGGTGCACTTTCTACCCAGAGACTACCACTCTCTTTTTCTCTAACTTCTTACTCTCTAACCTATTACAAAATGACTTTTACACTCATATATAGCTCAACATATAATTTTACAATTAATTCATGACAAAGTGAAATTAATATGATGTTGTTGTTGAGTGTAATCAGAATCGCGTAGGTGTTTCTGGAGTGTGGGAAATATTTGCTGAATAAATGCTTGCCCATATCTATTTACAAAAGTACATTTAATGCTTTAAATTCCTTGCTACGTGTCAGAATGGTTCGTGCCTGGCTTCAGTCCTTCAATCTTCAAACATAGACGCAACCTGCAAAAATACGTCTGACAAGTATGGTTGTTTTTAGGCTATTTATTGCAGTGGTTGGGATTATTATTTCCAACAAAATTGGAGAGAGATGGCTTTAGCAAATTTCTTCAATTTTCTCCACATTGGCGTCCCTCCCGGTGACCCAATATCTGATTTGCAAACTAGACTCACAGCTCTGTGCAAAAGATGGCTCGTTGATTTTAAGTTTGGTGTTTGGATAAGTACCTACATTGGCACGTGAAATTACCCTCCATATCAAAATGTGGGTGTTTGGTTGTGGTTTTAAATATGCTAGCATTCTCTACCACTAGCGCTACAGCCTCATGTGGCTGGTACAATAAAAAATAACTGATAAACTATGGGCCTGCTTGATATTGTGTCTTGCCACTTGCTTCAAAGATATGGATGCTCCTTCTGCTAGTGAGGTGCCTCTTGGAGCTTTCAAAACAATGGATTGAACCACTGTGGACATATATTTATTGGTTCATGACCCAACAATGTTAGCAGATATGCATATAGCCAATGACTTAGTGTTTCCTTGTTGTGATTTTCGCCGTCTTTGAGGACATCCCCAGGACGTAGCTAATATATGTGGCTCTGTGCTTAATGGTCCATTGGCCTTGGTGATCTGGCATATGAGATGCACACAATGGTCGAGTTTGACTCTAGCGATCACGCCCTTTCTTGGCCATTCAACCCTAGTAGGGTCATCAGAAAACCTTGGTAGGGTACATTTAATTTTTTCTAATAATGTAGACCTCTAGTCATCCAATAAAATCGAACCCTTGCAAACAAATAACCCAATCTCCCATGAACCAATACATAAACCTCTTTTGGCACCTTGAGAAAATATTTGAGAATTACCTACAAGTTAACTTCAATGAAGGTAAAGTAATTTTTTTGGAATGTCAACTAGGGTGGCTATGGAGAACCATTGAAATTAATAAGATTCTAGCTAGGGTGATTCTCCCATGAACTAGCACATAAACCTCTTTTGGCACCTTGAAAAAATATTTGAGAATTACTTACAAGTTAACTTCAATGATGGTCAAGTAATTTTTTTGCAATGGTCAACTAGGGTGGCTATGGAGAACCATTGAAATTAATAAGATTCTAGTTAGGGTGATTAAGGAGGATCATTGAAAACTAGTTTTTTCTTGAAACCCTCAACCACCTCTGATACCATTGTAATATATCGAATGTGAAAATTTTTAATAAATTTTTCACACTTGAGTGTTTTAATTAAAATGACGATAAAAAACATCAAACATAAAACAAACCACGTCTTACTTATATTAATAAGTGAAAACAAAGATACATGCTCGCACACTTCAGTGTTTTAATTAAAACGACACTAAAAAACATTGAACACATAAGGGAAACATCAAACACAAAACTGACCATGTTTTATTTATATTAATCACTGAAAACAAATATACATGCTCATACAAGTCATACCGAATCCCCTACCTATGGCATATATGACTACTTAATAATAGTTAATATAAGACACTTAAGCCCACTTATGAACTTTGGGTGGATCCATCATAGAAATGTCACTGTGGGGTTTTCGTCTGGGATCATTCTAGAACTAACCATGCCAAGTTCTCAACAAAAACACAATAAGATAGAAAAACTCAGGACGATCCAAATGCCTGGCTCCTATCCCCTTTAATAGGTTTGATGGATTATCTAAAAGCCTTATTTTATTATTTTCCCTTGAGAAAGGAAGGCAAATCCCATGGAAAAATATCGTGGGTAGATTCCATCCACTTTGACCATATCAAGAAAAGAGAATATTATAAATTGGGCTTAAGAACCTTAACTACATAGGTAGAAAAAAAACCATATAATAAGGAAATGAACAAACATCCTTGTCAAGGTGATCAATGTTTGTACTCAAACCAAAAAATGTAATCATGTGTTGAGAACATTTCTTTAACAATGTAAATGAACGGAAACCAATCTGAAATGCATGCTAATCAATTGCATAAATAAATGGATAAATAAATAAATAAATACAAGCATGCACAAATAATTAATTTCATAAATAATTAAAATCATAGAAGAAATTTAATTACAAAAGAAAATAAAATAATTTTTATGTGAATAAATAACTGATGAGTTAAATTACATAACCAAAAAGAAAGCTACTTAAATTATACAACACTATTTTATCAGAGTAGGCCCTAGCTCCATAGAATAGAGTATTGATGTTTATCAACAACGGTTACATTTTTTTTTTTCTGAGTAAAGACTATTCTATTAAAATGAAAGAGGAAAAATATCTATAGAGAAGTTTGAACCTCTGAGGGGGCTGTAGCCTGCCCTCTGCCAAAAATTCTATTGCAGGTATCCTGATGCCTGACTTTTACAAAAATAAATATCATAACAGTATGCGAACTGGTGAACTTAGGAAATTCAAAACTACGCTGAGCTAGATCAGGATAAAGCTTCAAAAGAAGCTGAACCCTTACAAAAATACTGTTCTGTATAATGACTCTTACATATCCATTTAGAACCAAAAGGTCCTGGAGACTGTGTATTTCATACTTGTTAAGGGAGGAGACCATACAAAATAAGAAAACTCATACATAAAACTGACCACAAAGCTTATCTTTCTGAAGAGTAATGGAAACCATGAAGCACTTAGTCCTGCGGAGGAGAGCCGGAATCCTTTGCACTTATTTGGTTTACCCATGACAGCATTATATTGTCTTCTACTTCCATCGAGCTACGACCTGGAGGGAGAACAAGGCTGAGAACGTTTCTGGAGAGGCGCGCAGGCTCGCATCCGATGATGGGCTCTTGAGAAGATGAAGGCTGGGGATGAGTGTTTTTCTGCTGGCCTTCCTCGCTCATCATTCCAGAGTCATTGAGGACATCCCCCGCTGGGCTTCCTTGAAGATCATTGGGAGTATGGGAATGAGACAGTTCCGTGGATGGTTCGTCCGAACTGGCAAGCTCCTCCTCCTCCTCCGAGAAGAGCACAGTTACAATGGCTGAGATAAGCGGCTTGTTAAGCTTGCTTCGGAACTGAAAGCGAGCAGAATGGAAAGAGCTATTCAGGGAAGGACCAGAACAATCAGAGGGTGGAGAGGGGGGCGGAACAGAGGCCAAAGGATATACACACTGTGGGACAGAACCTCCACGACTGCAAGAGCCTCCCCTAGACCCTAAATTGCTACCACATCTGGGGATTCCACGACGGCGAGGCATTGTAATATTAATTTGCTAGCTGACTGAACTGAGACACTAAGGGTGGGTGTGGAGTAGCCAATTACAGGCTAATTGACTTTGGTTCCAGAACCAGACCTCCGCACTAAGTAAACCCCCCACAGAGAAAACATTCAAAGGAATAGCCTACCAACGAAACCCAATCACGACCAGAAGAAACACACTGCGCTAACAAGGTGCTGACAGGATAAACGAAACCAAGACACCAAATAAAGACAGACGAAGCCAGATTCTCGGACCAAACGCCGATGGAGAGAACAAACGTAATGGACCAGACTTCATCAGGCACAGACACAACAGACATTCTTGAAATTCCAGACCCCAAATACCTGACCCAGGGGGGCTTCCATATTCCTTTCGCAGCTCTAGAGCGCAGAGGAATTAATATTCTACAGCATAACCCTGTTCCAAATCCGCCTAATTTCAGCACATTTATGCCCGAATGGATGGGCGCCATCCTGTAGTTAATTCCTTGCAGTCTGCCAGTACTCAGAGCCATTAATGCCTGAGTTTCACCTACATTTAACCGCCATAATCCGTTGGTCGTATTGCCAGCTGCCTCCCGCTCATACTTCTTCATTAATACGTGTTTAAGTCACCCGCATCCGGGTGTGAGTCTTCCTTCAACTGCATACCATTGTTGACAATATCGTGGAATGTTGAGAGCTGGCTTTTAGAAACTGTGCTGGATAGCGAGCCCTCAAAGAAATCTTTTCCACTGTCCACTCCCAAATTAGCTAGAAAGTCTGCCAGCTTGTTCCCTTCTCTTCTGATGTGTTTGAAAGAAATTGCTTGGTGAAGAGAAAACCATTGATTGAGAAGGTCCAAGAGAGGAGCCAGTCTCCAGCTACTACTGACCTTGTGAACAGGGGATCCTTGTAGAAGTTTTGAGGCCATAGTGATGATAATTTGGGAGTCTCCTTCCGCAATAAGAGGAAAGAAACCTCGTTCTTGTGCCAGATTTAGTCCTCTCCATAATCCTTCTAGTTCAGCTGCATTATTGGTGTTCCATCCACTTGAGCCATAAAAAGTTATGAGAGGGGTGCCTTGGTAGTCTATGATGGCTCCACCGAATCCCGTTTTCCCTGGATTTCCCCTTGAAGCACTGTCAAAGTTAAGTTAAAACACATTGATTGGCGGTGGGTTTAATATAGTTGAAGGCGTCTGATGCTTAGAGATATTATCCTTGGTTGAGAGCGGTTGATTTAATTGAATCTGCCAATTGTCCCAGATAGCTTGTTCCTGCGGGTTTGATGGGAAATCCTCCTTGGACCATACTTTGACAGAAAGAATTTTGCTAAGGTTATTATGCAATCCAGTCCATATCTGCTCAATCAACATTGATTGATCTTTAAAGATCCTTCTGTTTCTCTCCTTCCAGATATTCCACATTAAAAGACCTGGAATGAGTTGCCATAGTGTATTTAAAAGTTTACTTTGATATGGCTCTTGGCTCCAGGTGCCAAGGGTGCCTTTGATATCCCCATGCACTCTACCTTCTTTTTGACACACAAATGTGATCTTTTCCCACAATTTCCTTCCGAGCTGACAGGTTTGCATGAGATGCAATGCTATTTCCTCTTCTTGTTTTTAGTTGGGACATATGGATGGCCCCGAGAAGTTCCTTTTTCTTAGATTGTCCCAGGTTAAAATTCTGTTGTGAGACAACAGCCACAAAAAGGTAGAGACCTTCGGCCAGATGGAGGAGTTCCATATATTATCCCATAACTTATCTTTAACTACCCTATCTTTGATGATGAGTTTGTAAGCTTCTTGGGTAGTGAAAATGCCTTTTTCCTCGTACCCCCATCTAAGAATGTCCATACCTGTTGAAAAGAGAATTTGCCGTTTTTGAAGTTCTGATGCAAGCGTAAGATGAGATTTCTCTGGGCTGTGTGATATGATGTGACATACCTCTTTCCATTTTCTGTGTTCTTGGCCATTGTGAGAGTCCCAAAATCGACTCACCTTATCAAAAGGGTTTATATCTTGTTTTAGGAGCCCCAGGATATTGTCTCTGAGATTTGGCAGTTGCTGCCATGAGTCTTCCCAAAACCTTGCTGTATTACCATTCTTCACATCCCAAAAGCTATGCTTTTGAATTATATGTCGTTGAAGATTGGCTGAGTTCCAAATAACTGACTCTTTGCTCACTTCCGACATTCTAATTTGTTCCTCTATGGGCACATTACCTGCATATTTTGTTGTCCATAGAGATGCCCAAGGAGTACATGGATTTGAGAGCCATCTCCACCAGATTTTAGCCCCCATAACCATATTGCTATGTTCTGGTTCTCTCAGCCCAATGCCTCCAGCCTTTTTTGGAAGACATGCTTTCTCCCATTTGACTAGCGCCCATTTCCTGTTTGGACCCGAATTTCCCCATAAGAAATTGCGTTGAAGCTGTTTGATTGCTTTAAGAACCCACTTAGGCGTCGCCATAATGGAGAAAAGATAAGTAGGCATGGATTGAAGAACAACTTTAATTAGTACCAACCTACTAGACATGTTGAGAGCTCTATGAGTCCACAGGAATAGTTTAGCTTCAAGTTTTTCTAAAAGACAGCTCCAAGAGGAATGCTTAAGAGCCAAAGCAAATAAAGGAGCTCCCAAATATTTAGATGGAAGAGAAGCGATGGTGAAGCCTAGGATGCGGGCAATAGCTCTTTGGGTGGTAGGAGGCGTATTGTAGAAAAAATCTTAGATTTAACTTTGTTGATGAGAGCTCCCGAGGCTTCCGAGAAGTTTGAAAGAATTGACTTGAACGATCGGGCTTCTTGAACAGAAGGATGGCCAAATAACATGTTCTCATCAACGAATTGCTGGTGAGAAAAGGCAGGGATATGGTGGAAGGCTAGACCCTTGAGGCTATGAGAGAGGATATTTGATTTAATGCTGCGACCCAGACCCTCCGCTAGAATGACAAAGAGAAAGGGCGAAACAGGGTCAAGTTTTCTGATACCCCGAGAAGGACGGAAAGTAGTCGACGGGATTCCATTAATAAGAATAGAAAAGAACGAGGATGACACAAGACTACTGACCCATCTGATCCAGGAAGGGGAAAAACCAAAGGCCTGTAGAATTCTTTGCATATATTCCCAACTAATACTATCAAAAGCTTTAGATAAGTCAATTTTGAGAAGCATACTTGGTTTTTTTTATTGCTTAAGAGAGTGGATTATTTCATGGGTTAAGATAATCCCGTTCGTGATCTGTCTGCCTTCTACATATCCATATTGTTCTGGAGATATAATAAGGGGAAGCAAATGCTTCAATCTGGAAGCTATAACCTTGGAGACAATTTTGTAGGTAATATTGCACAAAGCAATCGGTCTGTATTTATCTCGAGTATTGCACTCCTCTGCTTTGGGTATTAGTGCAATGAAAGTTGCGTTCATACCTAGAAACATCCATCTTAGCGTGCGTGATTCTTCCACAACCTACCAGACTTCCCATTTGACAAGATCCCAGAAATGCTGAAAGAAGTTTGAGGTAAATCCATCTGGACCTGACGCTTTCCCGGCTTTTAGCTGATGCACTGCATTCTCAACCTCTTGAAGACTAATGGGTTTGAGAAGGAGAAGATTGTGATCTTCCGTGATTAGGATGGGTATATTTCTGATGACGTTATCAACAACCTCTGTTCTGTTTACATTAGGTTCTTGATTCATCTTCTTAAAATAATTGAGAAATTCCTGTTCAATACCTTCATGTGTTTCAATTTTACTTCCTTGTTCATTGTTGATATGGGAGATTTGATTGCTCATTCTTCTTTGCACAGTATCAACAACGGTTACATTAACAACATAAATTAGTTTAATTAACTAACCTAGTTAAAAGAAATTAGTGTTTCATAATTTTGAAAATAAGTAAACATGCAAAAAGAAATAAGTGAAATCAATTAATCAATTAAATATGAATAAATAAATAAATAAAATTAATTATCAAATCCTAAATTATGGAAATTACAAATTACAATTAAAATAAAATCTTGATAACTAAATTACTTCATTATGATTTGGATAGTTCTCTAAGAGTCCACTGTGTGAAATGACAAAGGAAATCCTTTTATACATAATATTTGTTTAAAAAAATAGGAAATAATAAAGGAGATCCACAAGTTCCTTATATGACTTTCTAACAATTAGCAGATAATAAATGTCCCCATAAGTCCCTCATGTGATTTTCTAATAATTAACAAAAAATAAATGTCTTATACATAATTCCAAAATAATTATTTATAATTCAATTAACCATATTTAATATTAATCCAAATCAAAATAATGGAATAACAACTATGTAACAACATGTCAAGTTTCCAACTGGCTCAAATTTCTACTAGCTCATGTTTCTGATGTTGACTCACAGTTTTGAGAGTTGCATCATAAGAGCTGTAGCATTAAAATTATGGTAGCGAGTTATAGTGTAATTCTTGAGTTACAAATGGCAATGGGAGTTGTAGCAACAAAATGAAATGGAGTTACAATGATGGGGGTTCCAACAACAACGTGAATTGCAGTTACATTAACATTAATTGTAAAAACATGAGTTACAGTAATAGGAATTCCAGCAACATGATTTGGAGTTGCAGTAGCAGCAGTTGTGACAACATAATTTGGAGTTGCAACAAATTTAACCAAAACATCCTCTATGGCAACGTCACAACCTACAAAACTTGTTTGGCACATTGTCTTTGCAAATTAACTCAAAGATAAATGCAAATATGATCTTTTCTTA
Source organism: Pinus taeda (assembly GCA_000404065.3). Classification (NCBI taxonomy): domain Eukaryota; kingdom Viridiplantae; phylum Streptophyta; class Pinopsida; order Pinales; family Pinaceae; genus Pinus; species Pinus taeda. The sequence continues at coordinate 379,537 of APFE031671502.1, read as the reverse complement.
ATGCTTAACCATACATTCATGTAAAAAAATAAGAAATGCAATGGAAAAAATTTATGTCTAAATCCCACATATAAGCATTAGAATGGATTAATATGTGGTTATAGGTAAATGAAAAATAATTAATAATAAAAAAAAGAGGGTGTAAAAAGATGCCAATTCTGAAGCACACCATCTCCTCCTAGTTGAAAATGTTAATGTCCTCATCCATCTTAGTACCACTGTATTAGCCATACTATATGGACTCCTTTTTTTTCTAGTGCATATCTTTATCCATTGTTAAAATTTTTCGTTTTCCTCACAAATTTATTGTGAATTGTTACAAAACATCCTTCAAATTTCATAATTAGCATGCTGAAACAATTTCAATGAGCTTGAAAAAAATCTATTGGAGTTGTATAAACCATGTATAAAGAATTGCAACATGAGTGTTGTAGGATTAGCATCAAACTTATTTTATCAATTATCTACAAACTAATTTTCTATGAATTTTTGCAAGCATACTTGTCCCATTTCATTCATTTCCTCAAAAAAATCATGACCGTCTAATACACATATTTTGAGATACTGAGAAATCCTTCTTTTCACATAAAAAATGGAGTAGAAACAATAATGTTATAATGATGGTAGCAACAACATCATAATAGTTTGAATCTCATCAGATGGTGATGTTTCATTCCTGTTGTTGGTACTTGTGTAGCAACAATAAAGTTTCTTTATGTTATTATTGTTGTTAGAATTTCTTGTTGTTGCTTGCATAATAAAGAAACTAATATGTTGGATATGTTACTTAAAATTGTGGATATGAAGATGCTCATAGATCAAATAAGAGAGATATAACATTAGCAAAGTGGGTTGTCCATTTTAGTTTCTTATTTTTTAGCAGTTGGTTCTTTCGGAGAAACAACAATTTTTTTTAATGGATGTTGGTTTTTTTTGGCAATAGGAAGGCCTTCTACTATTGTTAATACTCTTCCTTGTGTGGTAGTAGCAAGGACTTTTATTTGTTTTTATTGTTAGTTTTGTTGTGGCAATAGTAAGGTCTTTGACCATTGTCAAGTTTAAACCCTTCTCATGCATGGATATTGGAGTGAAGATGGATAATAATGTTGAGGGAATGTTATGGAATATAAAGATGATAATAACCCTCATCCCCTTCCCCTCCCCCTCAACCAAATTAAAGATATTGTCTACCCTCAAGAAATGGAAAAGGATGAGGAGGCATGATACAAGCCTAAGCGTCTTTTCAAAAAGTAAAATACAAATATATAGCATCCAATGAACTTATATTAAATAAAAAAATAAGCATAATTGTACCTACCTAAAAGGAACTACAACAACTAATTCATAGGTGCTGTAATAGTTCACTAGTATGTGTTGCAACAACTAGCTAATATGAGTTGCAATAACTAGCTTATAGGAGTTGTAACAAATGAAGCAACACTAATGATGAGACTTGTAATGGTGCCATCTAACCGACATCCCTTCATATCAAAACAACTATCGAACCCGGAATTTGTTGTTATGCCCACAATCATCTATCGAAAGCATTTGATGTGTGCTTTTACATTAAAAACCCTAGCCATACAACTTATTCGGAATACAAGGAATACATGGGAAAGCTCGAGAAACCCGCAGTTGAAAGCATAAGGTCAGAACTCAAAAAGAATTCAACCTCATTCATAAATCTTTAGGTCCACATTTTTCATATGCCTTATCCCTTAAAACCCTGGGACAACTATGTTATTACAACACATAGAAATACATTGAAACACATGAAAAACCCGACCGGAAACTTAAGGTCAGACTTTAAAACTATACATCTACAACTATAAACTTTTAGGTCCACTATGCTACTCCTTTACACTCCCGATCTCTAATTGCCCCGATCTTTGATCTATTGCTATCAAATATTGCTTAATCCACCCATTGCATTATCACAACTTCATTATTGCTGGCGCTTAACCTTTCCGAAGTGCGATAAACAATTAAGTCTCCACCATTGATCCCCTTCTCAGATCTAACGGTCCTCGTTCAATCGCAATGTGGTAGTTGGAGTTGGAAAGGGTTTAGGGCTCAGTCCATCCATATGGAACATTGTGATGTGATTGATTGATGATCACTCATCGCATGTTCTTAAGGCCTGAAGTCTTGTCGCATACAATTGAATTACACTGATGCAATAAAGTGGTTTTGCTTGCCCAATTAGATCTAGTCTGTTGATCTTACAGATCCAATGGCCACTGTTCCTTCTCGAATCTATCCCCTCTTGTCTTGATCTTGACTTTTTTTAATAGACATTGTGTTAAAACCAATTCTCTACCATACTCTGTTTCACAACCATAGCTCCATATATAAACTCTCCCTGTGATATCTTTTAGATAAATGGCTGGGGTTTAAAGTGGCTCACCCACTGTATAACTCTATGGACTGCAATAAAGCATTGAACGCTGCAATTTATAACTTAAGACCTAAACCACAGAGAAGAATGCCTAATTTGTTCCATAGGTAACTATACAGAGACAAACGAAGGATTTCAATAAAAGCAATACATTCATGCACACTAAATCAGTTATTCAATACAATAAGTTTCCAGAGTCTCAGCCCTTAGCCTTAGTTACAATAATAAAAGACCCTGTTTCTATCTTGGAATCCTCACTCTCTCTTACTTAACTCCACCTATCTAACCTCTAGCTAACCTATGCAACCTCTGAATTATACAAAATGATCACAATTTATATAAAAGTGGATTCATGAACCAATTCTCGTTCAGATCCAAAAATCTCTCACTCTCTCCTAAAGAATCTCTTCAACTCCACTCTTATCTAAAATAAATGCTAATTTAAGCTTTGAAAATTGTTCATATCCTATTCAAACCATTTTATCTAACTTCTTGGCCTGATCTTCATACAGGGAGGATAAATCAGCCACATATAGCCTTTTTCTCATATTTGACAATAAATAAACACTCTTACACATTTAAATAAATAAAATCAACTAAACTCTTGTCTTCCAACCCTTTGTTAGTCACAACATGTGATCATGCCATCACATTGCTGACTAGGCCTCAATCCTCTTGCATCAGACTCCCAAAGTTGAAAGCTTTCATGACCTCCTGGTCATGTGTTTCTTCTGCTGATCATCCAGTCTCCCAAACTTTACTTTGTAATTGGCCATCACTTTCATCATGCTGCAAATTCAATTCTTCTGCCATTGTTACTTCTGTTCCTCCAGATTTCGAAATCTTATTTTGTTGTTGTCTTCTTTCCTTACTAATACAAATTCCTTTTGTTAATTTCTCTTCCTTGTTGTTCCTCTTCTTTAATGACTTCATCTTTCACAATTTCTCAATTTCCTCTTTACCATTTGTTCTCAACTGAACTCCACTAACATCTGCATGTTGTACATTCTCCTTTATCATATAAATTATAAAAAATTTATCCAAATATTCTTTGCCTCTATCATTTACAAATTGTTGTTTGTATTCTACAGCTTCCCTTCCATTATCATTAAAGATAATCCTTTCCTTTATGTTATCATGTTCATCTAATATATTTTCCAACAAAATATAGATTCCTTCATATTCAATAAGCATGTTAATTTCATATGACTCCTTCCTGTATAAAACAACAGAATTTCCATCACAAATGTCAAACTCAAAATAACTATGGTTTTCAATCTTCATAGGTTTAAATTCTGCCATCAAATCTTGATACTGTCCTTCTACATAAGTTATGAAATTGTCATCAATTCTCATTCTAATACTTTCCTCTGCATCACACAATGTTTATTGTTCTGACACAAGACTGTCATTCAACGATCAAATAGCTAGGATTTCTTGGAGCATATCATTGTGAAGTATCCTCTCATCCTCTATACTTATACCATTGCAACAAAATGATGTTGTTTAATCTTCACCTACAACATAAACAAAATTTTGGTTTTCTAAAGCTTCTTCATGGTTTACAAATTCATAAAACTAATTCACTTTAAAATCACAAAATTCCTGAACTTCTGCATCTGTCAACATCATCATATATTCCTTCACAATTTTTATAATACTTTCATTTTGATTCTCTACTGAAGATATTTCATTTTGGTTATCATCAGAAACTTTCATTTTCTTATCTTCAGCTTCTTTAATCATGACAATTTCCCTATCAATACCATCATTCTCAAGATTATTAAATACATGTTCAAAATATCTTTCTGTTTCAGCCATCTCTTCCAGTAATCTCACTTCTTCATCAACATGCATAAGCACATTGTCCAATTGTTGTTCATCACTTGTCAAACCTGAAAACATACACAACATGTCAATTTCAAAATTACAAGGCTCTTCATTTGAAGCCTCAATGATTAGCTCCTCATGCTTCTCTAAACTATTCTGATAGTTCACTAAGTTATTGAGAAATTCTTCCTCAACATCTCTGGCTTCTTCCTCATTAAAGAAAACTTCTGGGACTGCAACTTCTTGACTATGCTTAGAAGCTTCATCATAAGTTTGTAGAATACCTTTTTGTTTTACACAACTTCCTCCAACACTCAGTTTATCCAAATAAGACAATAGTGCCTTGACTTAACTTCTTCAGCTAAGTTCTCTGTGTCAGCTTTCCTTCTCTTCACTTCATAAACCTGCAATGCATCTATTTTCTTTCCTTTTTCCATTTCCCATTGGTCCTCTATCCATGCTAAAATTACATCAAATATGACCAATATGATTTTACTAAGAAAAGACACAACCATTCAGCCATACCTTTTAATTTACTCCACCAATTGAAGTCTTGAAAGTCTTTGTGCATATCCTTTTGTGTTTGTCTTGCTTTTGCCTCTTTCATATTTTCATACATAGGTTCATATTCATTAGGCTGCATAACTACAATTTTACACTCACAAAAATAATTAATCCCAAAAATATGAGATCCTCTTGTTTGTGAGGATTCTACCAGCACATTCGTCTCATTCTCGACTGTTCAGAGTATTAATTTCTTAGCAAACAATTCTTTGACAGGCCATTTAACTCTTTTTCCCACATAAAATCCTTGTTTCTAGTTTTCTCTATTTCCTTTCAATACTAGGTTCTTCAAATGACTACGTTCTTCCTTCATCTCAACCAAAAACTCATTCCTTTGAGTCCAACTACTTTAGCACACTTTTTCCTCTACTTCCAACTTTCCTTTGTACTCCTGCCATGACTATCAATAGTCAATTCCATTTCTTCCTTTGGTGAACTTTCCTTGTTCACTAGTGAGCTGCAACTAGCCTTTTTCATTTCACCTGTAACAAGTCTCCTTCATGCCTCACCAAACTTTCTTGAGTTTAGCCTTTTGGCACCTATTGATTCTTTTCTCGAACCTTTCATTGACTAACAATTCTACCCAATGCTCCTCTTTTTGGAATTATTATCTCCTATCCACAGTCATAAGTGTGGAGCTGCCTCAACAACTTCTACCAACCACAATTGGAAGTTGTTCTCATCTTCTCTCGAACATTCCTTGCTTTAGTCTCTGCATCTTTAATTGCTCATTTCCTTCTTTCATTCAGTAATTTCATTTACTGTTTGATATTAGCACCTTTACTCATTTGAGGGTTCTTCTTGCTCTATCTTCTTTAACATAGCTCATATGCTATGATGCCAGTACAATTCATTCTATCTTTCAGCAGTTCCACTACTTCTATGGACCTGTACAATCTTATCTTAAGATAAATCAAAGTAACCTTTTAAACCTACAACTTTTCCTTCAAAGATGTCTTAAAACTAATTCCCATTCCATCAATTAATTTTTTGAGAAATGATTCATCTATTCACTCTCTTATTTACACTTTCCATTTAAAAGAATCCATACAACCAAAAACTATTTCCCATTTTACTTTTCATAATGGACTCTTAAGCTTTCAAGATCAATTAATATTAGATCTAAATTTCAATTATTTTTCCAATTCATGACAGACACTATCAATTCCTTTTGATAACCTGTCTGTAAGAAAATCCTATATTGCTTCTATAAATTTCAAAATTTATTCCTTGTAGTGGTTCTTCTTTCAGTCCTATTAAACCCAATCTTTGTTCTTTCAATCATCAATATCATTGCCTTCAATAGTATTTTAAGCAATCCTCATTCATTCTTCAAATCATTTAAATGACTTTAGTGTGATAGCAAACCATTCTTCTATTTAACTTTAACTTCTAAACCTTCTACTTCAGATTTACTTCTAATCAAACCAATCATTCAATCAACTTACATGGAAATTTCATTTTCCTGAAAGGAAAACATTTTCTCCTTTGAAATTTCGATCCCTTTTTCTTCTTCAGACATTCAAAACATATCTCTATAAAATCATCAAAATAAACATTCTTACCAGAACGTCATCAGAGATTCACTGCTTTCCCCATTTTGATATCAAATCCACTTGAATGTAAATTATACATATGCTGAAATTAAAATTCAGTCTCCAAACCAATCTTTACAGAGCATTGAGCTAGTTTTGATACCAAAATGATCCCAAGTAACTAACATCCCTTCATATCCAAACAACTATTGAACCTAGAGCTTGTTATTATGCCCACAATCATCTATCGGAAGCATTTTATGTGTGCTTTTACATTACAAAACCTCGGCCATACAACTTATTTAGAATACAAGGAATACACGGGAAAACCTGAGAAACCCACAGTCAAAAGTATAAGGTCAGAACTCAAAAGGAATTCAACCACATTCATAAATCATCTAGTCCACCATTTTCATATGCCTTATCCCTTTTAAAACCTCGGGACAACTATGTTATCGCAACACATAAAAATACACTTAAACACATGAAAAACTTGACCAGAAACTTAAGGCCAAACTTTAAAACTATACATCCACAACTATAAACTTTCGGGTCCACTGCGCTCCTCCTTACACTCCCAATCTCCGATTACCCTGATCTCCAATCTATCACTATCGGCTATCACTTAATCGGCCCATCGCATTATCACAACTTCTTTACCACTGGCGCTTGACCTTTCCAAAGTGCAATTAGTGATTAAGTCTCCACCGTTGATCCCCTTCTCAGATCTAATAGTCCTCATTCAATCGCAATGTCATAATCAGAGTTGGCAAAGGTTTAGGGCCTGGTCCAGGCATATGGAACATTGCGATGCAATCGATAAGAGATTTCTCATCACATGTTCTTAAGGGCTGAAGTCATGTTGCATACAATTGAATTACATCGATGTGATAAAGTGGCTCTTCTCACTCGATTAGATCTAGTCCGTTGATCTTACAGATCCAACGACCACTGTTCCTTCTCACATCTATTCCTCTTGTCTTAATCTTGCCTGTTTTTTAGTAGACTCTGCGTTAAAACCGATTCTCTGCCATATTCTATTTCACAACCATAGCTCCATATATAAACTCTCCCTTTTGATATCTTTTAGATAAATGACTGGGGTTTAAAGTGGCTCACCCACTATATAACTCTATGGACTGCAATAAAGCATTGAACGGTGCGATTCATAACTTAATACCTAAACCACAAAGAAGAATGCCTAATCTGTTTTGCATGCAACTGTATAGAGACAAGTGAAGGATTTCAATAAAAACAATACATTCACACACACTAAATCATTTATTCAATAGAATAAGTTTATATAGCCTCAGCCCTCAGGCTCGATTACAAAAATAAAAGACCCTGTTTATATCTTGGAATCCTTCCTCTCTCTTACTCAACTCCACCTATCTAGCCTCTAACTACCCTATCCAACCTCTAAATTATAGAAAATGATCATAGTTGACACAAAAGTGGATTCATGAACCAATTCTGGTTTAGATCCAAAAATCTCTCACTCTCTCCTAAAAATTCTCTTCAACTCCACTCTTATTTAAAACAAATGCTAATTTAAGCTTTGAAATCCCTCATATCCTATTCAAACCAATTTATCTAACTGCTTGGCCTGATCTCCACATAGGGAAGATCAATCAACCACATATACCCTTTTTCTCATATTCGACATTAAATAAACACTCTCACACATTTAAATAAATAAAAAACTAAACTCTTGTCTTCCAACCCTTTGTTAGTCACAACATGTCAACATGCCATCACATTGTTGGCTAGGCTTGAATGCCCCTGCATCATAAACAACACCAACTCTTCTAACATCTCCTCTTGAAGTTTGCAACAATTGTATAATGTCTTGAGATCATCCACAATTATGTAAAATTCCATGAGAAAGAACAATGTGGAGTTTTAGATCTTGGATCACCATGTGAGATGTATACTGAGATGTGGAACAACCCTTTGTGTGAAACTTATGAATCTTTATTCAAAGAGTAGATGAAAATTGAATATGAATTTTTGTTTTTGTTTGGAGGATCTCGTTTTCCAACAAGCTGATTTCAAACAACATTTTTTCTAACTGTCTCCAGAGGTATTTCATGTTTAAAATTTTATTATATTTTTTATTTAATTTTTCATTTTCATTTTTTATTTTTATGAAATGCCAGCTAGAAAGCTAGTTTTCAAAAATTCCAAGGTACGAGGATGCCTAAGAGAGGTTTTCACGATCAAATTTGTTATCAAAGAGAATAGCATTACAAGGTGAATCAACGTTGTAAGTGATCTAAATCAATTTATTGCATGGGTTAGGGATGGTTGGAGCAAGAGGTGGGAAATCATGAGGCTAAAATTGTGATTGACTGGTAGTAAAATGATTAAGCTTGAGGGCAACCACATGAATACGAGAAATGAATAAATTTTTGGCATGTAATTATTTTGAACAAGTAATAAGGAAATTCATGGACATAGCATGGTTATGATGAATTAGCATGATCAATATGTATCAAGGAAATTGACAATGTAGTGACGGGACTTGATTTTTAGAACACTAGTCTTTATTTCATCCTTCAACCAATTCTTTGTTTGTACTGTTATAATTAGGGGAATTTTGACATAAAAATGGGCCGCAAAATGAAAAATGCACTAAAACATTAACTTTAAAATAACCAATATGATTTAATATGATGATGTAATCCCTAGGGGTAAATGTTTGTGGAGAGAAAAGAAGAAAATTAATTTTTTAATTGCATATTTTGCTTATCTCCTTATAGGTTTATTCAAATTTCAAGTGGGAAAATTGTTCGATGTGGAAATAGAATTCGCATCCAATGAGTACCCACTTAACATATTTTTGAGTAGACCCACACCATAAAAATATAGAAATATATGAAAAATTGTGTTTGGAACACATTTTTCCATGTATTTTAATTTTTTCAGTGTGAGTTTACTCAAAAGTATGAAAAGTGGGTATTCATTCAATAAGGAATATAATTTTACATCCAATGAGTGTACACACTCAGAATTTGAGTAAACATATAACAAGATGAGTAAAAAATACAATAAAAATAGTTTTCTTTCCTTTCTCTTAAAAAATCATAGCTTTTATTTTATTATTTTCACTATTTTTTTTGTTTTCCTTAAGAGACCCATTTTAGAATTCAAAATTCCCCTAATGTCTATACATCTATAATGTTGACAAAAAAATTGTTCTTGCCTTTTTTTTTAGCTGAGATACAGTTGGGATAAGATTTTAAGACTTTGAGTTTTGAATCATGGTTCATGAAAGGACTTAAAAATTCATTTGACTAATGTAGTTAATTTGTAAAAACAATGCTTCAGAGTGCAATAATTGTGCTCTAGAGTTGCAATGCCAACATTCACAATTGAAAAATTAACACTTTGAAGTTGTAGCAAAAACTCTCCATAATTGCAACAACAACAATATGGAGTCGTAGCAAAAACACTTTGGAGTTGCAGCAAAATCATTATGGAGTTACTACAAAATCACTCTAGAGTTGAAGTAATTGTGCTCTAGATTTGTAACAACAACACTTTAGAGTTGTAGAAACATTATTCCAGAGTTATAGCAACAAAAATCCATAGTTTTAGTAAGAATGTTCATATTTTTAGAAAAAACACTTGAAAGTTGCATTTTGATTCGTAATTTTTTTTTTGATATTCCACTCGAATGTTTGTCACAACATATTTGACAAATTATACTAAAAAATCTAAAATCTACACTATGAGGGTTTATTTCTCTTTAGATTTATGAATATGTAAGTTATTATTTATTATGTATGCATGTACATTATAATTATGTAGAAAATAGAAAAAAATGAAATAAAAGTGCGCTAACAATGGTTGACACAAAATATAACATGGGAATCCATTTTAGGAGAAAACCTAGCTAGAAGGTGATGTTGATTTGCTCTCTTTCTATGAGTACAAAAAAGTAAGGCCTATGGCCTATGGGATAGTATAGTGAAAAATCCTCTCTATGTGCTCTCTCCCTACTTTTGGATGCTCTATTCGTCTGTGAAACACAATTCACTCAAAAATAATGGAATCCATTTTCTTCCTAGTGGCCCGGTTATAAAATAACCAAATAATTTACTAGTGGCTAGGATTGACTCACTCAACTCATAACCAGAGTTAAAATATGGACTCTTATAGAGTATTATTCATCATGACCACATGGACATCTTGTTTTCTATTAATAATGGGGACTGACATGGTATTCTCTTGAATTATGTTGTCCAAACATGACAATAAACTTCGTAGTTACATAACCTTTGCATATGGATTTCGATTGAGGCAATTCTTACACCATTGGAAAGGTATATGTCTGTATAATAGGAAAAATAAGGTATTATGATAAAGTGAGAAAATGTTTTCCCCCACCCCACCCCACAACCCTCCCCCCCCAAAAAAAAAAAAAAATATCATTTAATTCCTCAAATTACTCTTCAAAGGTTTTAGACCCCAATTTTCCAAACTTAGTCCTACTGGTAAAAATGGTCCTATGAGATGATTTCTCCATTTTCCCCACTCTAAAATCATTAATATGGATGAGATACAATATAATGATCCAATATAGATCATGCCTCCCAATTTTGATAGAATTTTGGCCCCCAAAAGCTTCTAATGAATGAGGTCTTCTCTAAGGTGTACTATTTAGCATTGGTTGCAAGCTATCCTTCCAACCCAATATGCCAACCGGCATGCTACACCTGTATCATAGTTTAAGACCACTTCTGCAAAAGCGTATGCTATGTTAACTCTGCCTAATCATTTTATTCCAAATCCTCTACAAATGATAAGACATATTCCTCTTCCTTATCTAGCATGAAAGCCTCATAGAGTTTCAGATTATCTACACTTACAATTGAGTAAATAAGCATGTATGGGGATATACTAAGATTATAGGTGTTACCTTCCACCTTTTCCAGTATCTCAAAGGGAACATATTAAAGATCCACGATTTTCTTGTGAGGACCCTGTAGCCTCTCCTTGTCAATTGTAACCACACTTTATTTCCCACCTTGAATGAATTCTCTGTTATGTGTTATTTATGCCTAGCATTGTATTTTTCCTATGACTCTATAGTGTCTCCCGTAATATATATATATTATATATATATATATTCCTAATCTCTTCTATAGATTATTCTACCCCTAAGGCATCCCTTGTAAGATCCTCCTTTTCTCGTCCTTACTTCCCATATGCAATATCCAAATGTGAAGGTGGAAAATATGCAAAACAAGTTTCAAATGGGGACCTACCAGTATAAATGTGGAATACTCTACTATAATAGTGTTGTATATATATACCATATTTTCATCCTAAGTCTTCAAATGCTTATAATTATATCCCCTCATAAATTTCACCAAAGGCTTATTGACTACTTTGTTTTCCCATTTGTCTAAGGATGTAATGTTGTAGACATCTTCAACTTTGTTCTCATATACTACCACAATGTAGTCCAAAATGCATTGATAAGTCTCATGTCCCTATTTCAAATGATGCTCCTTGTTATCCCAAAGTGCACCAAGACTTGCCCAAAGAAAAAGTTTGTTAGTTCTTTTTTGTTAATGGTATTTTTATATAGAATTAGAACACACATCTTGCTAAATGTATTAAATACCATGAAGATGTAGTCATGTCCCTTCTAGGTTGTTGGTAAACCTCCCACAAAGTCCATGGAAATTATTTCCTAGGGATCAGTGGGTACAAGGGATGATATAGACCATGTTCCTCATTACTAAGCTTGTTGGTACAATAAAACATGCATCCTCATATGAACCTAGCTACCCATTCTTGTATCTTGGGCCAATACACATGTCGGTGCAGGTTGGCCACTGTATTCCTTACACCAAAGTTCCTTGGAACCTTAGAGATGTGATCCTCTATAATCAACTATAATAGCTTACTTTTAGGAACACATAAATTATCCATCCTATACAATAACCCATCCTGAAGATGGTAGTAAATTGTTCTATCACCATCATGCACATGACTATGGCTATGCAACTACTAAATCACCTCCTTGAAGTCCCCATCATCTAAATATGCCTCTGTAGATGAACCATGAGTGAATGGCTCCATGTGCATCAGAGTTATCAATCTTGTTATTTTTGGTGTGGATGACCTTGAAAGCATGTCAACTAACTTGTTTGTGCCTCCCTTTTATAAATCCCTACAACCATAGCCTTCCTATTTCTGTGTTTTCATAATACCACACCTTAAAAATACTTCATCCACACTATATTCAACACTAAGTAGTTGTAATATCCTTAGCTACCTATCAATCATATCAAGTACGAAAGTAATACATGATTCAAAGTTTGTGATTCCACAAACCTACATTATTCTCTGTAAAATGTTAGAAACAATATTGAAAACCTAAACATAAACATTGATTCAAAGTTTAAGAATTAAAAATTTGACAATTGACATTGTTATTTTGAATTGTTTCTAAAAATTCAAAAAAAATTCAATGAATTTTCAAAATGTCCAAAAATTTCCCTAAAGAAGTCATATAAGTTTTCTTTGTTAGAAAATCAAGGGAAATTTGATTTTGTTACTTGATAACTACTTGTGGTAATTAATCTTCTTTCTTTTGATTATTAATGTTTCTTCTTCATCAAGCAATTACACAAATTGTTCATCCAAGATCACAAAGAAGTAAGATACACAACAATTTAGGCTTTCCAGCCAGGGAAAAACCCCTCAATAGGGGAAAGCCCAACAATCTTCTTATTATTGAATCCATTCAAGAGATATCCAACCCAAGACCAAAGACTCACTTAAGGTTTCATGGAAGCCCTCTTCTCTAGTCAAAAACCAAAATAGTTAACTTATTCTCAAAGATAGTCAACCTTCTTGTCACACACTTTTTATTGGCCCTCACATAAGACTGCAACTCCTCTTATACATAATTGGATCTATCAATATTTTAAAGGTTTTGTCTTGTTATAAATTGTGATCACATTTAGAATTTCGACTATTTCATACCATTAGTTCAAATTTCAACCCCTTCAAATTGCACACTTAAACTAATAGACTTTGAATATTTTACATCAAAAGAAGACTCTTATTTTAGCTTCTTCAAATAGCTTTGGGGCTTTGTATTACAAGAACAAATCACAATAATATTTTTTCTTTCAATTACAAATTACTTATGTTAGAAATTTTAGCAAGAATTAGGGGAATTTTGAAGTATAAAATGGTCGTGCTAAGGAAATTATAAAATAATAGTGGAAATATTAAGATAAGATTATATTACATCATCAAATTTTAGAGGTAGAAAAGAAAAAAAATCAATTCGTATTTTCAACTTCTCTCCCTATGGGTTTACTCAAATTTCGGGCAGAAACATTCATTGGATGCAAAATTTGATTCCTCGTCCAAGGAGTATGCATGTTTCATACTTCTGATGGACCCTAATATAGGAAAAATGATAAATACATGAAAAACATCATTTCAATAATGTTTTTTCACATATTTCTCATTTTTCGTGTAGCAGGGTCCATCGAAAGTATGCAACATGGGTACACCTTGGATGAGGAATTAAATTTTGCATCCAACAAGTTAGTTTGAGTGACATGGCCTTGTCACTTAAATTAAAAAAAATTGATTTTTTCGACTTGGAGTAGAGTTGTGCATGTGATGATTGCTATAATTTAGTAATCTATTTCAGTAATTTTGAGTTGAACTCAGCTAACTGAGCTCAAGTCAGTAATTGAGCCAATTGAAAGTAAATCGAGTAGTAAACTATTGTTAACTCAATGATCTCTTATTTAAACTAGTTAATTAGCCAAAAATAACCTATACATGCATGGAATTTGAATTGCCTAGTTGGAGCGGAGGAAAAGGCACCTTGTAATTATCAATTGTATACTAGTTGAGTGTACATGGTTCGAAATTAAGTAGGTGATCAATTCCTTGGATTTGTGCAAGAAAATAGGGAATTACCTTATTCTTTAGGAGCTCAATTTCTCCACAATTTCACAAGGAAATAATAGGTTGATTGAGGCTTGAATGGCTATGTGTTGGGTAGAGCAGATCAGTCAGTAGGAGAACAGGTTTACAGTGCAAGGTGTTCTTTAAATTCAAAGAAAGACATTGTAATAGCTTCTAATTCTCATTTGATTAATTAAAAGTAGTTGAGGGTTTTTTCCCAGTTGGGTTCCCCTGTAAATAATTGTGTTCTTGTGTTTTTGATGGTTGAATTTCATTGCATGTGTTTCTAAATTGTGATTTCTATGATGAAAAATAGTAGAGGAAATTTGTAATCTCTTGTTTTCAATTTGAATTCATCAGTAGTAGAAAATTTCTATTAATTTCTACATGGTATGAGATCTAAAATCACATTAGAAACCAATCAATATATCTTCTACCTCAAAAACTTCAATCTATAGATTTAGTGAAGCATTTTTCTTCCATGCAGGGAAATGTCTTTGAATGGATTGAGAATGGAGTATGCCCTATAGAGAACCTCAAATTTTAGAGTTTCGAAGTTTAGGATGGAAGTTATACTCGATGATAATGGAGTGTTGGAGCACACCAAAACTGACATTCCAAAATTAGCAGCATCGAATGTGTAGTAGTTAGCCCAGTGGAAGAGGGATACTGGAAAAGCTAGGAGGATCATCTCGGAGGGTGTGAGAGACCACATGGTATTAGATTCAAATGACAAAGAAACTTCATATGATATATGGAAGACCCTCACTGAGATATTAGAAAATTGCAGTGATGCCAGGAAATTGGCATTAAGGGACAAGCTCAAAAACATCCTGTTGTGGAAGAATGAAGCTATTCCACATTACCTCTCTAGATTCACTCAAGTTTGAGATGAACTTGGAGGAGTAGGAGAAATTTTCCCTCAATTGAGCTAGTGAGCCTAACTCTCCAAGGCCTTCCATAATCCTAGCACAACTACCAGGACTCTGTAAATGGAAGGGACAAATTGCCAAATTGGGAGAGGCTTTGGTCTGATTTGGTGTAGGAAGAAATTTGATGGAACACCAGAGATGGAGTAACGTCTAAAGATGAGGAAGAAGAAATTTTTTCCATGGAAGGAAAGGGAAAGAATGCCCAAGGAAAGCCTGAGTCCAACCAAGACACTGGAAAAAATAAGGACCTTCACAAGATAAAAGGTTTTCACTACCATGAATATGGGCATTATGCAACAAAGTGCCCACACAAGAATTCTAACAAGAGGCCTTTAGGAGGAGTAGGACGTGAAGCACTCCTCTAGCAATTTGAATTAGACTTCACCCTAATTGCATGGCCAACATTGTAATAGCGAGTGTGTTGTACCTAGATTTTGGTGCCTCATTCCATATGACAAGATGTAAATAATTATTCAGTAGCCTAGAGGAGAAGGATCTCAAGATGCACATATAAATTAGGGATGATAGTAAGTACATTACCAAAGGAATTGGAATTGTAACCTTTAAGAGGGATTCAGGGTCCCATATTCATATGAAAGATGCCATGTATGTATTTCGGCTGAAGAAGAATTTGATCTATGTAGTTGTATTGGAGGACAAAGGTTATGATGTTGTTTTTATTAAGGGGAAAGCCTTTCTGAGACATGTATCTACTGGGAAAGTGAAATAGATTGGAGTTTGATTGAAGAACCTATACAAACTTGAGGTGGAGGCTTGCACTGCACTATGTAGCAAGGCAGAGAAGTGTAGATTTGAGATGTTGGAGAATGATGGCACAGGCATGGGACACTTACACCACAGGACCTTAAAACTCATGTAGCACATTACCATTGGTTTCCCGAAATTCACCCTTGACTAGCATGATGTCTGTAAGGGATGCACATTGGGGAAATATGTCAAATCCACCTTCTAAGGAAGAGATAACAAAGTATGAGAAATATTGGAGAGTCCACTATGATGAATGTGGACCATTTTATACAGTCTCTACAACAAAATATAGGTATTATGTAATATTTGTTGATGACATTTCTAGAAAATGTTGACTTTTCTTCATGAGGAAAAAGGCTGAAGTGTTTTCCAAATTTGTTGATTTGAAAGCATTGGTTAGAAAAGATACTAGTAATAAATTGAAATGCCTTAGGAGTAATAATGTAGGATAATTTGTTTCTAACACCTTCAAGGAATTTTGTGCCAAAGAGGGTATTAGAAAAGAACTGATAGCACCCCATAACCCACAACAAAATGCGGTGGGTGAAAGGAAAAATAGAAGAATAGTGGGAGAAACACGAGCCATGTTGCATGATCAAGGGTTTTCATTGCATCTATTGGTAGAATCATGCAACACTGTATTTTATCTGCAGAGCAAGAGCCCTCACAAAATAGTTGGCATGATCACACCTACAAAATCTTCCTCTAGGAGGAAGCCATGTGTATCACATTTTCTAATTTTTGGAGCTACTGTGTATTTTCATGTCTCCAAAGATAAAAGGAAGAAATTGGAGCCTACAATTGAGATGGGAGTGTTTGTATGATACAGAAACACCCAAAAATTACCTGGTGTATTTTCCCTCACTCAGGGTGACAATAGTGAGGAGGGATGTCAAATTTGATGAGGACAATGATATGAGATGCTCTCTACAGAGAGATCTAAGCTTCTAATTAGAGGAGGAGCCTCATGTAGAGCTTCAGGATGTGGAGCAACCACATGTGGAGGAGAAAACATGAGGTAGAGTGGATGCACCCACTCAACCCAAATCTTCTAGAGAGGGGTGGAAGAGAACCATAGAAGTTGACAGGTTGGTGCAAGATGATAGAGAGCATGTGGGAGCTCCTACATCCTTGCACAAGTAGAGGAGGTCCCCAGAAAGGTATACCAATTACATGACACTAATGATAGAACTCATTGATTATGAGCCTTCTTCATTTGAGGAATTTATTTCTCAACTAGTGTGGGTTAATTTCATGGTGGAGGAGTATGACTTCACAATGAAGAACAATGTATGGGAGGTGGTGTTGAGTCTAGAGATCAAGTCAATGGTTGCTTCTAGATGGATTTACAAAGTGAAGCATGCAACTAATGGGAGCATTGAGAAATACAAGGCCAAATTTGTAGCCAAAGGTTTCTCACAAGTAAAGGGAGTTGATCATGAGGAAAGAATTTCTTGTGTGGAAATATATTCCTAAATCATAACCATTCTAGCACTAGGGACACAAATGGGGTGGAAGATCCACCAGATGGATGTGAACACTACCTTTCTGAATGGAGTGGTTGACGAAGATATTTACATAGAGAAGCTTGAGGGATTTGAGACATATGATAGGCAGACACATGTGTGTAGATTGAGGAGAGCCCTTTATGGTTTCAAATAGGCACCTCGAGCATGACACACTTGGATTGACACATATCTCAATGGATTAGGCTTCACCAAAAGTGAAGCAGATGCCACTATCTATCACATTGTGGTAGATGGAAAGTTGCTTATCTTGGTATCATATGTTGATGACTTGATACTTACAATGGATGAGAAGTTGATCCACTCTTGCAAGGAGGACCTTACAAGAGAATTCAAGATGAAGGACATGGGCTTGATGCATTAATTCCTTGGGTTGGAGGTATGACTAGGAGATGGAGAGTTGTTTGTGAGTCAAGAGAAGTACTCCTGTGAAATACTTCAAAGATTTAATATGCAGGACTAGAAGCCTATGGACACACCTGTACCTACAAACTCGAGGAAGGAGCATGGTTCTATGGGAGAAGCAATAGATTCTACCATATAAAAATAACTTATGGGGTCCTTGATGTATATGGTGAACACAAGGCCCGACATATGCTTTGCAGTTAATAATTTTAGACAATTTATGGTGAAGCCTACCAAGCTTCATTGGAAAGAAACAAAGCATGTGGTTAGATACCTCAAAGGCATAATAGATTATGGATTATGGCACCTGAGGACAAACGGTGTGAAGCTCCAAGGTTTCATTAATCCAAATTAGGCAAGGAGTCCATCAGATAGGAAGAGTACTTCAAGATATATCTTCAACGTTGGGTTTGCAGCTATCTCCTCATATAGTAGGAAACAAAGGTCTATGGCACTCAAATTAGTAAAGGCCAAGTATATGGCCGCAAGTCAAGCAACATGTGAGACCATATGGATGAGGAAAATTCTTGTTGGTCTTTTCAATCATGAGATGGATCCAATAGTTATTTATTGTGATAATCACAGTTGTGTCAAACTCTTCGAGAATCTAGTATTTCATGACAGGTCCAAGTAGATTTATATTAGGTACCATTACTTGAGAGATTGTGTGCAGAGGAGAATCATGATGTTGTAGTACATTCCAACAAAGGATCAAGATGCAGATATCTTAACAAAGGCATTGTCAAGAGGAAAATTTCAATTCCATAGGTGCATGATAGTCATGGTGAAAAATCCATTTCTTTCTAAGAGGGAGTGTTAAAAATTCTAGCAAGAAAGGATAAATTTGACTTGTGCCTTAGTCAAATTTAGTAATTCAATTTTCCACATCAGCATGATGACTTGGATTTCAGTTAGCTTGAGTAACATGGCTTTGTCACTTAGTTAGATTGAAAAATTAAAGTTTGTGGGCTTAAAGTAGATTTGTTCATGTTTTGATTGCTAAAATTTAGTAATCTAGTTCAGTTCTTTTCAGTTAAACTTAGTTAACTAAGCTCAAGCCACTAATCAAGTCAGTTGAAACTCAATTGAGTAGAAGAACTATTGTCAACTCAGTGATCTCTCAGTTAAACTAGTCAATCAATTAAAAATAGCACAGACATGCATGGAATTAAAATTTCCTAGATGGAGTGGAGGAAAAGGCACCTTCTAATTATCAATTCTATACTAGTTGACTGTACGAGATTGGAAATTAAGGTGATCAATTCCTTGGGATTTGCGCAAGGAAATATGGAATTTCCCTATTTTTTAGGAGCTCAATTTCTCCAATATTGTGCAAGGAAATAGGAGGTTGGTTGAGGCTTGAATTGGCTAAGCATTAGCCATAATAGGTCATTCAGCAAGAGAACATGTTTGTAGTGCAGGGTGTGCTTCAGATTCAAAGCAAGATATTGTACTAGTTTCTCATTCTCATATGGTTAACGAAAAAAATGTAAGGTTCTTTCCAATTGGCTTCCCCTATAAATAAGTGTGTTATTGTGGTTTGGAGGGTGTATGTCATTACATGTGTTTCTAAATTGTGATTTCGATTACATAGAAAAGTAGAGGAAATTTGTAATCTCTTGTTTTCAGTTCGAATTCATTAGTAGTAGAAAATTTCTATTAATTTCTACACCTTCTATACTTCAGTTCCTTTAATTAAAAAGATAAAATTCTCTTTTTACTTCTCCTTATCTAAGAGCTCGACTTGGAAACTATATATAGCTATTCAATGGGTTCCAATAAGACATCTAGGCCGACATGCTTGAGAGAGGGGGATTACTTCACCTTTTATCTCTTTTGAACAAACAAATTACAATTCTTTTTCCTTTTCTTATAAAATGTCAAAAATTACATGATTCTGATTCTATTTACTGCAAAGAGCATGAAGACAATGCTAGAACAATAAATAAATAAAAATAATAATTTATTTTATTATGAAGATCGAAACTAGTTACATTTTTCCAACATTATCTCCTAGGGATATTCTTAGGTCTCTAAGATAATCATGCATTTTATGCATTATTTCATGTACACCTCTAAAACAACGTCCAACATGATACATTTTTTTTCGAGATATATAAGGGTTTTTTTAGAACTATTTTCACCACTTTTTCTACAACATCAACAAACAATAGGCCCTCTTCACTCTATAATATCCAAAAATAAAAATTACAAGTAAGAAAAGCCTATATATATATATATATTATATAGTACAATATACCTTTGAATCTAATAAATGAAGAAAATGAAGATGAACAAATAGGGATAGTTATAGGCCTCACCAACCACTCTATTCCTTAGTATTGAAATATTTTATATATACAATAACAAAAGGATCTTGCCTCCATTTCCCAACAATGTCTGAATTACATAGTGGTGTTTGAGAATGAAATAATTTTTTTTTCTAGAATACGTAAGGCTTGAGAATAAACTCCATTGTTTTCCTCAATCCATCAAAGTTGTGGAGGCACCAACTCATCCAAATACTAATGTGACTCACAATAATTGGTGGAGAAAATAAATAGATGGATGAGGGTGGCTCTAATAACACTTTTTATCTAAGAAGCTAGATTATCTCCCTTACGTAATTCTTCCTATTCTATGAAGCCTCGCAATCGACATGCATTGAGGTGATGGTAAAGATAGCTAGCAAACGTTTTCTTAA
Source organism: Pinus taeda (assembly GCA_000404065.3). Lineage (NCBI taxonomy): Eukaryota > Viridiplantae > Streptophyta > Pinopsida > Pinales > Pinaceae > Pinus > Pinus taeda. The sequence goes on along the minus strand of APFE031671502.1, from coordinate 358,922 downwards.
CATCAAGGACTCAATGATTGATTGCTTACAAACACATCATATACCTAACCATTATTGTCATTCACCACGGACGTGGAGGAAGATGCCATTGGATACAGAATGGTAAAAAACTAACACAAGAGATCCAAAATTCATACTCAATCAACTCAATATTTTTTTCTAGTTGAGTTCAAAACTACAAAGGGGCTACCTCTTACTTGAAAATTAGCACCAAACCTTTCACACACTTTGTCACACTTTATCTCTTGACCTCTATTTCTTAATACTAGAAAATTGAGGTAAACAAAACTAGAATGCAATGATCTCATATCCATTTATAGATTCTTATTTATTGAATGAAGCATGATGTTATTGTTTCATAATTCGATGAGCTAAAACTAATAGAATTTCAAGGGGTAACAAAATAAACATCTCAAAGCATTTTGGCAATTTATTTTTCACAAAATTAATAGTGTATCATTTTTAATAATGGAAAATTAATAAATCTGTAAATCAAAAATTTTAATTTGAAGTTCACAACTCTATTAAAAAATCACCTAAACTATTTTTCACATATTTAACATATTTAACTGGTTAACTATTTAATACATACTATAATTGAATAACTTACCCTCAAAAAATCATTCCCCGTATATATATAAAGAGATAAAAAATGAAATATATTATTAAATATAATGTAACAATTTCTATGAATCACTCGTTTGACCATGGTGTAAAGCATGTTGGATGCCTTAAAAACCAAGCCCCTAAGCATAAACATTGCAACTCAATGATAACGATTGCTCTATGGAGACCACAAAGACTAAGCACTTCAAAAAGGCTATATACCTACCATCGAGGCATATGGTTCATATCCAAGCTAGGTAGTTAATTGAAGTATGTAGGTAATTATAAAGTGTTGACTGCCATACCTAATTTAAGGAAGACCGAGGATCAATTCTAGTAGTTGCCACTATAACAGCAAAAGTACATCCAACAAAGGAATATTGTTCATATCCAAGCTAGGTAGCTAATTAAAGTATTTAGGTAAAATTATAAAGTGGTGACTGCCTGACCTAATTTAAGGAAGACCTAGGATCAATTCTAGTAGTTGCCACTATAACACCAAGAGTACATCCAACAAAGGCATATGGCTCATATCCAAGCTAGGTAGCTAATTAAAATATGTAGGTAATTATAAAGTGGTGACTGCCAAACCTAATTTAAGGAATCCCCAGGATCAATTCTAGTCGCTGCCACTATAACACCAAAAGTACATCCAACAAACTGTAACTGACACTATAACACCAAGAGTACATGCAACAACCTGGAAGCAGATATACTAATTTCTTATGATTTTGGTAAGAGTGGAGACTCACAGATAAGGAGAGTCTACTCTGGATAAGGAGAGTATGATTTTGGCAAGAGCCAAGACTCACAAATAAGAAGAGTCTACTCCGAATAAGGGGAATCTACACCCATGATCAATTCTAGTAGCTGCCACTATAACACCAAGAGTACATCCAACAACCTGCAAATAGATATACTAATTTATTATGATTTTGGCAAGAGTTGAGACTCACCGATAAGGAGAGTCTACTCCTTGAGCCGCACAACAAGATAATATACTCAATGTGATTTGATCTCTTACCTTATGGATTCCACCCAATGAACCTAGCTACCTCACCACACACCACTATATATATGGTGTTTTATGTTTTACTAAATCTATGATATAAATTCAGTGGGGTACGTGGGGTCTTAACCGCATTTGAAGGAATATTGAAAGCGTTATTAGAGGATCTTGAATCCATTTCTAAGTGGGTGGCCTTTAAGCTCATTCTCGTGTTAACCACCAATTACAAATCTTCTACTGGATATTTCACATTTGTTAACAATTTTGCATGATTTATGGAAAATCCTAATAAGCTCGTATGGGCGTTTGAAATTTTCGTATATTCCATTCTATTTTGATACTGATATTATTAAACACATTTTTTAAGGATGACCATGTTATATCCATTATACATGGTCATCCTTTATTTATTGAATGATTAAATAATAATTTCGTAAGTTTTAATTAAATAATAATTAATAAATTAAATAACAATTTCTTGAGTTTTAATATTATACTTGGTAAGAAGCTAAATTTGTTTATATATCAATAAGAAAGTTATTCTTTCCGATTAATCATAATAGTAGTTTTTTTTTTGGGTCAATGTATTTTGGGTTAATATTGCCTACTCTTTTGGTCGGAGAGCTCTGCAACCAAAAACCTAATGGCAGCCATGTGGTAAATTCAATGAGGAGGAACCAAGTAAGGCCAGGGCACAAACAACAAAGAGCTACAAAAATAGACAAGGCAGACGTCTGAGAAACACAATCATGATAGAAGAGGTCAGGAGGGGAGAGATCCCCTCCTATCGGGATACAGCGGAGGGAGAAGGTCAGAACAGTCAGTTGGCAAAGGAGAATCAGAACGCAGGTCCAGTCCTGGGAGCGACATGGCAGGCGGACATAAGGGGAAAATGCCTGCCATGTGCGTAGGAGAAACCTAGGTTTGTGATTCCTTCGAATAAACTAGAAAGGTACATAAGCTACATGAAAGATCATGCCCTTACCTACAAGTTTGTTAGTGTATGGCCATCTGAAATAGACCTTACCAAGTGGATTCAACAAAAATGGCAGCCCTAAGGACACATTGAGCTAATGTTGGGAGTGAAAGGCTTCTTTACGGTAATCTTCTCTAACCTGCAAGATAAGGAAAAAGTGTTTGAAAATGGCCCATATTTTTATTATAATGCTGGTCTTTTTATGAGATATTCGGAAGAATGCTATAACCTCGATAGGGAAAATTTTCTAGCAACTCCAGTTTGGGTTCAGTTATTTGGGTTACCTATAGACTTCTGGGACCCGGAAATATTGGAAGGGATAGGAAACACAATGGGAAGCTTTGTGAAAATAGCAGAAACTACAAAGAATGGAAGGTATACATTGTATGCCAGGAAATGTGTGTATATGAACTTAGTGAACCCTATCCTAGATTTCGCAGAACTAGAGTATCATGAAGAAGTCTGGCAGCAAAACTTAGACTATGGGCATATACTGTTTAGATGTCGTAGATGCCATGAACATGGACATATGGTTAAGGAATGCCCTATTACAATGGAAGAAGAAGAAAGGAGAAGTAAGTTATAGAAGAGAGGACCAGTAGACCACGAAGGATTCCAAGAGGTAAAAAGTAAATGGAAAATAACCAAAGAAAACTCCAAGGAAGACAAGAAAGGAAAAAGAACAATCCAAAGGAAATCAAATAGCTTTGAAGTATTACAGGAAGAGGGAGAATAGGAGGATCAAACTATGGAATATCAAGAAGAGAAAGAGTCAGACAATAGCTCCAGCAGTGAAAGAGTTCACACAAAGAGGAAAGCCCTGAGTGAGGTCACGGACAAAGGTAAAGAACAAGAAGAACTGGCAGAACAGATGGAGACAGACATGGAGACAAACAGAGATGATCTTAGCAAAGAAGAAGAAGTTCTAAGAAAATTACTAAATGAATGGAGGAATTTGGACAAGAGATTTATCCCTGAAGTCCAAAAGAGGTTGTATGTGGAAACCTTTCAGCAATATAAAGATAAACAGGAAAAAGGTAAAGCAAAGCCTGAAGAATACTAAGAGAGCTAGCAGGAAAGCAGAACAGATCAGCAAGGACAAGGAAAGGGAGGGAAAAAAATGAGGAAGGAAAAATCTTAAAGATTCCATCCAAGTAATGGGAGAAATGCTGGTGAACACAGGGAGAGTGGTTCCACTGTCAGCAGTGTTTCAAAACCTATCTCATACTCCTCAATGATTTTGACATCATGGAATATTATATGTTTAAATAGCAAAGGGAAGTAGAGACATTTAGCGACAAGATTGAGGAAGGACAAACCACAAATAATGCTTATTCAGGAAACTAAAATTTCTTGCCAAAAGATGGAGGAAATACTCAATAAAATAAACTCAAGCTATGAACAAGTAACTGTAGATGCTAAAGGAAGTGCGGGAGGGATAGTAGTAATTTGGAATCCAACGTAAGTCCTATTAGACTGGTGGATAGGAATGCCCAAAATCCTGACCGGAAGATTCAGACTCATTGGGCAAAGTGAATGGGTGGCTGTGTCAGCTGTATATGGGCCCCATACCCCAGCAGATCGAGGCATATTCCTTAGTAATTTGGAAAAAATAAAAAATATGCACCAGGAGCAAAGGTGGATTATCGCAGGAGACTTCAACATGATAACCTCTAAAGAAGAGAAGAAAGGAGGAATCAACGGGGAAGACCTAGAGATGGAAATATTTAGAGATGTCCAAATAGAATTAAGGTTGGTAGATGTACCAACAATAAATGGGAAATTCACCTAGAATAATAGAAGAGGCGGGAACAAACAAATAGTGTCAAGATTAGATAGATTTCTAGTCTCTAAACCTATAATAGGTATGGACATTTTCTACGAAGCCTCCAACCTCCTCCCTATAGGGTCAGATCATTGGCCAATCAAATTGAAAATATTTGTGAATAATCAGAATAAAAAGAGACCTTTTCATTTTGAGTCCTTTTGGTTAAGAGATCCAGAATTCATAGACAAAGTAAAAATCTAGTGGTAGGAAAGAAAGATGGGAACGAAAGGTTGAAACAAAATGCACACATTCCAACTCAGACTCAAAGACATAAAGGGCAAAATTAGGAAATGGAATAGGGAGAAATTTGGGAACATACAGCAAGAAAGAGGAAAACTATAGACCAGAATGAAAGGAATACAACAACAAATCATCAAAGAAGGAAGAAGCGAGGAGTTGGCTGAGGAGGAAGGCAAGATAATCAATCAATTGGAGGAAATACAAAAGCAAGAAGAAATTCTATGGAAACAGAAATCACGGGTCCAATGGTTGAAAGATGGGGAAAAGAATTCCAAATTCTTCCACAAAGCGATGTTGAATCATAGACATCACAATAGAATTTTGTCACTGAAAGATAGTTAAGGCAACAGAGTGTTGCAACAGGGAGACGTGGAGTAGCTCCTGGTGGACTATTTTAAAGGGATGCTTACGGAACCAAACATTAATAGGGAGGAGGAAATTGACAGAGTCTGTCAACATATCCCTAAAAAAGTAACTAAAGAACAAACTCTTGCTCTACTCAGGGTAATTACAAAGGAAGAAGTGGAAGAAGTGGTTAATAGAATGGTGAAGAATAAGGCCCCGAGACCTCATGGTTTTACCATTGAATTTTACCAGACAGCTTGGAGTTTCATGGGTAATGACCTATTGGACCTAGTGGAGGAATCGAGGTGTACAAAGCACATGCATCAAGGTCTGAATGCTACCTTCCTGGCTTTGATTATGAAGAATGGAAACTTAGAAGAACCGCAGGGATTCAGAACAATATCCCTCTCTAATGTAGTGTACAAAATCTTAGCAACAATTATGGTGAATAGACTCAAGCCAATTCTGCCTGACCTCATAGCTCAAGAATAAACAGGTTTTGTAAAAGGATGACAGATAACAGATGGAATTATAGTTGCCCAGGAAGTAATCCACTCCTTGAAAAACTCTCGAAATCCAGGCATGTTAACCAAATTAGACCTAGCTAAGGCTTATGACCGCCTTAGTTGGACGTACCTGGAAGGCATTCTCAAAGCCCACGGATTTGATGTGAGATGGGTGAAATGGATCCTGTCTATGGTGAGTACACCGGTGATGTCAATCCTGTTGAATGGAACCCCCACCGAAGCTTTCAACCCCTTGAGAGGGCTTAGACAGGGAGATCCCCTATCTCTGTTTCTCTTCATATTAGCAGCACAAGGACTGGGAAGGCTGGTAAAAGCACAAGTAGCTAGGGGTTAGATAAAGGGGCTAAGAATCTATGGGAATGATCTCCCCATAACACACCAGCAATTCATAGATGATGTAATGATTTATGCTTAGGCCACACGCAAGGAAGCCCAACAGATTGTCAAAACCTTATCTGAGTTCACTCAAGCATCCGGGACCGAGATCAATAAAGGGAAATCAAAAATATTTTTCTTTAGCACATAGCTAGTGGCCCAAAGATTTATGGTGCGAATAATGGGATTTAGAATTGGAACCTTTCCAACAATGTACTTGGGTATTTTGCTTGATGAGCACCAATACAGGGTCACTAACTGGGGACCCCTAATAAATAAAATCAGGAAAAAGATGGACAATTGGACCTTCTAGTCATTGAACACTCCCAGTCAGCTAATTCTCCTAAAAGCAGTTCTGCAAGCTATCCCAATTTATCAACTTTTGAGTCGAGTTGTTCCCAAGTCCATTAGTTAAAAGCTTATAGCCATGTTCATGAAATTTCTATGGTAGGGACCCAGCAAAACCAGAAAATGGGCCTTATTATCTTGGGAGTGGCTAAGCAAGCCAACCAAAGACAGAGGCTTAGGATTAAGGGACCCCTACGTTCTCAACCAAGTGATGGGGGCGAAGCTCTGGTGGAGATGGACACAGGGCAACCAAGACCTATGGAAGACAATCTGGGAAAGGAAATATGAAGCAGCGGAGAAACCAGAAGACAGAATGAGAAGCCAGACAGAGGTAAAAGGCTCTGCAATTTGGAACCTGGCGAGGAGCAACAAAGAATTGATAAGAAAATATAGCTTTTGGGAGATAAGAGCAGGGGATAAAGCTAAGTTTTGGGAGGAATCCTCGCAACAAAGTGAAAGGCTCATTCATAAGGAAGCCCTTCAAGTCATCTAAGATTTCACCTCCTAGGCAGAGGGGGATGTCGTTGGCAAATTTTGGAAATCAGGTATAGAGGAATATTGGCGTAATTGGAAATAGAAGGAGGATTGGGTAGCAGCCCCCGACTCTGCCAGATGGGACGATTACCACAAAAAAATGGCATCCCGTAAAGTGGAGAGAAAAACAGGGCAAGACATCCTAAGATGGGGAACCTGAATACAAGGAACCTTCTCTATAGCACAAGGGTATTTCTTAAAAGATAAATATAATCATCGGGTAGAGATGAAGAAATGGAAAAACTTGTGGAAAATAAAGCACTGGCTGAAAGTCACTTTCTTTCTATGGATTCTATTACGTGGCAAGGCGCTTACCTAGGATCAATTATAGAGGAAAGGGAGGCAGGGGCCATCATGATGTGTGCTCTGCCATGCATAGGAGGAGTCGATGGAACACCTTATGAAGAGATGCATTGTCAGGGACACCCTATGGGACAGCCATTACAAGATGTTTGAGTGTCGTCACAAAAATTACCAAAACATCAACAATACCTTAGAAAACTAGCTGAGGAAACCTTACCAAAACCCGGTGGTAAATCGTGCATGGCTGCTATCTATTGGGTTCCTGCTCTAGAACATCTGGAAGGCATGGAATACTGTGATCTTTAAAGAAGAAAACTGCACCCCTGCAGACATATGGAACAAACAATCAGGAACAAGAGAGAAACAATTTTAACGGAATACTGGAAGGAAGAGGACTGGAAGGGTGTACTAACAGAGGTGACAATCTTGCAGAGACCAAAATTAACCCAGAGCATGACTTGCAGTGACCAAAGAAAAGACCAAGTCAGAGAGGTGGAAGTAATGAAAGAGTACAGGAACCCCCCTCAAGGTTTTGCAAAATTAAATTTTGACGGGAACCCAAACACAACCCAGGAGAAGCGGGGGGGGGGGGGGGGGTATTTAGGAATGACAGAGGAAAAACCTTAAGAATTTTCATGATGGACTACGGGGAGGCGACTAATAACGAAGCAGAACTACACACGCTAAAGCGCGGCCTTGAAATTGCGATTCAGGATAAGGTTAAGAGCCTCCAAATTGAAGGCGGCTCAAAATTGGTGGTGGATATGGTTAGGTAGTTGCAATAGAAAAAACCAGCGGAAAAAATAAGCAAGAGTTGGAGAATAGCATGGATCATCGGCGAAATAGGGAAGCTACTTACCAAAATAGGTTACCTGATCCCCACCCATGTAAGACACTCAGGCAATCAACCAGCAAACTGGTTAGCGAACTAGGGCAGTCAGAACAGGAGAAAGTTGATAGACATCAAAGGAATGGAGATGTTGCTTCCGGAGGAGCGCGAACAATTACAGCAACTTCTCGACGTCGATAAGGGTGGCCATGCCAACTTCGAGGAAAATGACCGGGAAAAGCTAGGATGTGGTAGATGCGGGGAAAGATCACAGTAGGTGGGATGGATGGTATAAGCATGAGAATGGACAAGGGCAGTACAAGTGACGGAGCAGGGAAGTTGACAGGGCAGGGAAGGATAGGGTCACTTGATGGGGAAGAAGAGAGAATCGAGATGTTATTAAGAAAGGAATTGGAGGGAGTGTGGAGAGTCGGGACAAGAGACCGCATAGGGAGGGCAAGTGGCATCAATGGTATAGAAAGGGTATGATAGGAGCAATCGGGAGAAGGTGGTAGTTATGGCGAGTAAAGGAGTTTACATGTAGCATAGAACGAAGCAAGAAGGAACGAAGAAAGGTGGCAACAAGGCGGAGCACTCAGAAAATAGCTTCGGTACTGGCGAGGAAAGGTGGTATGTATATTCCGTTCCCTATTTTGTAGCTCTCGAGATAGTTAGAGGTAGAAACTTTTGTTTTTTCTCAGAGATGTCCAGGAAAAGGAAGTCGATAGCCAGTAGGAGGGAGGAGGATATCCCAGAAATCAGAAGAAAAGTCTTTACCCCATCAAAGATGATGGTGTTCAAGGCAGAGAGAATTACGAACCTTTCAGGAGGGGAAAATCCAAGTCCAGGAACTACTGTTGGGTGGGGAGGGTAGCTAAGTCGAGAAAAGACGGGCTCCCTGCTAGCCGCAGGAACCTTTTCCATGTCTGCTACCTTGGAAACTTCTGGAAGGCTAAGAGCAAAACTCCACCGGTTTATACATGGGAAAGTAGTTTACCCCATCAGTGATGGAAATAAGGATTGATGGCGTCTTACATAGATAGCCAACAAGAGGGACACCGAGGGAAATCCGGAGAAGTCGAGAGTGGTGCGAGGGTAAGGGGTTGACTTGCAGGGCAGGTCGTGGAGTGGCCCGGGACCTCGGATCAGAAGAAAAATCGAGAACATCAATCTATGAAATGGGGGGTAAGTGAGTGGATTGAAGCAGAAATTCGAATCAGAGGTACTGACTTATGGTTTGTTGTCTTGATAGGTAGGCTAGACATAATCAAGAAAAAGTTCCAGGAAAATAGCAAGATGGATCCGAAGAAAGAGAAACAAGTTCGGACCCGGGAAGAAGGATTGAGCAGCAATCCGAAGCGGCGAGGAAGGCAACTAGAGTCAGAGAAAAGAATGTATATGATCAATGCTTATATCGTTGGGAATTCCCCTGAAATTTGAGAAAAAATAAATGGGTGGGAACGGGAGCTAAGATCCATTAGCTTGAACAAGGAGATTCCCCAGGAGGAATGGAAGGATTTGGTTCTAGACCCAGGAAATACTAGGGGCCGCAACTCTCTGTTTAACAAGTCGATCTAGCACTACTGGATTATGAAGCATGTGGTAGCCCGTGCTATGGAAATGAATCAGGCAGTCGAGGACGAGGAAGAGGAGGAAAGAAAGCAAAGAAAGGAGCAACTAAGGGGCCAGACACAGGAGGAACTAGAAAATTTAAAGTCCATACTCCTGAAAGAAATAGTGGCGGTCTAGATCCAGGCAGCGAGCAATAATCTGATGCTGGGAAAAATGAAACAAATGATGCAGGAAATGAAATAGGTTTTGGAGCAGAAGAATGTGCAACCAGGGTCTAGTGCCATGGCGCCAACCCCTGTTACTTCTTTAGACGAGGAATGATGAAGCTGGGCTCTTGGATAGTTCTGTTTAACTATTTTAGGAAATGAATTGTCTTTGGTTGTTCTGTTATAGTCTCATAGATAGCATAGCTAGTAGTGTTCGAAAGAACAGATATGACAGTATCAAGGAGAAAAACATTTTCAAATTTTGGTCGAGGTGTAATGCTCATAGGTGGCGGCCTGATTTCCTGCAGGCAGTCTAGCCACCTAAACATAAGTTTGATGTTAAAAATTTTGGTATTGGAATATAAATAGAAGTAATGCCTAAGTTCACAAAAAGAAAAATATTGCCTACTCTTTTAATTGTGATTCATCATTCAAAACATAATTTAAATAAGAAAAAATATTTTGTTTATATGTTAATAAGAAAATTATTCTTTCCGTTTAATCATAATAATAATGTTTTTTTGGGTCAATGCATTTTGCGTTAATATTGTCTATTCTCTTAATTGTGATTCATCATTCAAAAAATAATTTAAATAACAAAAAATTATGATTCTATTTAAAAAAGAATTAAAATATATATCATATATTGCTTACTTTTAACTGTGGTTCTTCGTCAAAACATAATTTAAATAAGAAAAAAATACAAATTTGTTTAAAAAAATAAAATAAAATATATATCATATTAAACAAAATTGATGTTTTTTTTTGTTTTTAATAACTTAAAGTTTTAAATTTGTTTGATACTTTAAATGTTTTATTTCTTTTAGCCTTTGTATTTTGGTTAACCTCAAGTTACATCATTTTTATTTGATTTTTCCAAAAATCTACAATTTAGATAGCTTAAAATTGTTGAAAATTTCATAATTCTAATATTTTTAAAATTGGTTTAGTAAGAACAAAATTTTATAAAATTTTTTAATTTTTTAATAACCAATATTTATCGGAAAAAAATTCTCTTTCATAACAACAATTTTAATTTTCAACAATATATTCTAATTTCTTTGTGTTTAAGAATTTATGGATAATTCACATTAAACCTTTTTATTGTCAATATTTCAAACTATAATCCTCAGTAAAGAGATATCAAATTTGATCATGCATTGACACATAAATAAGTGAGAGTAGTAGGGTGGGAAATGAGAAGATAAATTACGACAGAGGAAGGTTAAGAGGTCACAATACTTAATCAAAAGAAGAAAAGTAAAAAAACTAATAAAAGAACTATTAAATGTTAAGAAAATGAGTTTTAAATAATGAGGATGAACCACACTTGCTAACCCAATAATTCAATTAAGAGCTTGTTTTTTTAATGTGTGATTTTGGTCAAATTTCTAATTTGTCATTAATGAGGAGATCAACTCGTTATACTTTAGAATTTTCCTAACTTGTCAAAGGCTTATATGTCTAAATACATTCCCTCGGAGAATGCAACGTGTTGAAAATATGTTAGCATTGATGTCAAAAGAGTGGCACAACCGAGGTGGGTGAGTAGCACAGGCGAGGTGGGTGCAAGAAAATTCGAGCTATTTTAGGTAGATAAGATTATATTAGAAAATCTTGGAAGCTACTCATATGGATGGAGTTCGAAAAGAGATATCCAACTACATTTCCAATCGTATATTAGAGTTGAAACTAATCTTGCTCAATCAATAAATATGGCTATTCAAAAGACAAAAGTCAATATTTTGGTGTATTTTGAGCCATGAGACCCACACCTGAGTCAACATAGAAGTGGAGAGTGATAGTCGCATGGGTGCATGTGGACCAATGAAAGCTCAAGAAGGATAGCAGAGGTCTCGCCCACTACATGTAATCTCGATGAATTTTCCTCTCTGAGTTTTCAAAGGATGGCTGCTGGTAACACAACAATTTTTTACCCCAGCAAAAAACGCATTTGTTTACTTTACTATCAAGATCAACTATCACATGGAATGTGATGTCAATTTCTTATGGAAAGATATACACTAATTGTTGTGTTTTTAGTTCCAAATATCTGAAAGTATTTCAACATTTTCACAAGAGTTCATAAAAATAGAGCATAATCAATCATTTTCAGGACACCAAAAAATCAATGCTATAGATGACAATATATGAGTATTGAGAAGCAGTAATTATATTGCATTTATGGTAACACATAAAAGTTTAAAACCTTATCAAGTCTTCATTTCATTAAGAACATTGCCATAATACAAAGAATTATTGAAAATCTATAACATCAACATTGAAGTCAATTCATTGAATCAAGGCTAGGTAAAGGACCTGCGCGATGGGGAGCCATAAAATTCCTTGGAAAGAGGTTGGTAGGCAGAAAATCCTCTAGAACGAGGTAGGCTAGGAGAAGGAGACTGAGAATTATGATCACCTGAAGTTGATAGAGGAGGAGAGAGGAAGTTGTATCGGCAGACTGGACAAGTAGGGTTCATGCTAAGCCATTTGTATATACAATGCTTGTGGAAGATATGATTGCATGGCATTTCACGTGCGTCCTCGCCAACTTCAAATGGATCCAAGCAAACTACGCAGCTACTGTTATTATTGACATGCTCTTCTGAAATAGTTGTGCTCGGAAATTGTTCAGCTGCGCCAGCAATGTCTGCCTCATCGACACGGGCAGGCGCATGAGCACTATCCCTGAGTTGAATGAGTTCACTGAGCCAGTTTTCAAGATCCCTTTCTCTACTTACTGATCTTCTCTTCCTGCTGCCATTATTCTCTGAGTTTTCTTCTCTTACTGATCGTAATGATGGATATCCTCTGATCTTGTTCCCGCTGCTCTTACTCTCAACTTCATCTGCTAAATCCCGGGCGCTAATTAGATGGACATTGGCAGTCTCTAGGGGCCTAAAATTTGCATTTCCATCAAAGCAAGTATTAAAATTTTCGTTTTCTCTGCTCCTCTTCCTGCTGTTAATATTCTCCGAGTATTTTTTTCCTCGTAATCTTGATGTTGCAGATCTCTTGTTCTCAAAGGCGCCGCTGTTATTCTCAACCTCATCTGATAAATCAGCGGCGGGAAGTTGGTGGGCAGTGTCAAAAAGAATCTGTGGGTTCATAGAACTTCGACGTTCTGTACCACTCAACTTAATGAAAGTTCTTTCAGTCGCCACGTGTTCATCTCCTCCAGGCTTTTTCCCTTCCATTTCTCCAGCTGCTGTCCGGATCACGTCTCACGTACCCTGAAGGTCCGTTTAATTTATTCCATTTTAAAAGGCACCGCCCCAAAGAGCGCGTCTAATCTGCATAACTTCAAGCTAAACTTTCTGGCTCAACAATGGCCAGCCCAAAAGACAGAAATAACATTCACAAATTTAATATGTCTAATCTGCATAACTTCAAGCTAAACTTTCTGGCTCAACAATGGCCAGCCCAAAAGACAGAAATAACATTCACAAATTTAATATGTACCGCTTAAAAAGAAAGAAGTAAAACCTAGTTGAACAAACCAGGTGAGCAATCGCCATATGCTGAATGAGAAACAAGTAATTGTCCAGATTCCCCGTCAGAGTTTTTTGCGAAGAAAATCGACAGTGAATTCACAGATCATTGGGTTGATAATAACGCACATTTATAGCTGAGCATAGATCAAAACGGTCACTTATATTTCGGGAGGAGTACGAAGCTCACCTTTAATAGAACTTAAAATTTGAGATGGGGGCGTGCATGGTTCAGCATCCAAACCCAAGTCACCATGCAGTCCAATGAGCTTAGGTTGAGGGGTAGTTGGACACAAGAGATATTAATTAATTCCTTAATGTATGGGAAGGACAATCACTTACCACTCCTGGAAGATGAAGTTAGCAGTTAATTATGGAAAGGAGAGTCTCTGACCTAGGATCGTGGCAATCCCTTGAATCTTGGAAGGTAGGTGGATTTGCATCTTGGTAGTTGGGTTGATTTAAGGTTTTTCAAAATGTTAAATTGGGTAGATGGGTTGATTTAAGGATTTTCAGAAAGTTAAATTCCGTATATTTAAATTAATAAGGGAAAACTATATATATATATATTCCTTTCTATGTTTTTAAGTTTATTTGATTCATAATGAATTAAATAGAGTTTTTCTCTAAAAATTTTATACAACAAATTTTTAGGGGACGAACCAAAAGTATAGTTCATCATTATCCAAGATTTGAATATGTTTTGGTTTTTTTTTCTTATTTTTATTTGATTTTTTTTTTAAATATACATTTTGATAACTTTAAATTGTTTGAAAAATTTACAATTAAATAATTTTAAAATTGGTTAAATTTCTTATAAACAGAATTTCATGTGTAAAGTTAAATTTGTTTCATTAGAAGAATTACCACTAAGGATTTCTCCATAAAATTTACCCTAAATTTAATGTCCAATTTACTTTAAAAAATTGAATGCTAAGAAATCTTTTTTTTGCTAAAGCAAGAGTCACACCTTCTTTATCATTAGATCGGAAAATAAATTACATTAAATACAACAGCCCACGAGGAACTGTGGACCAAGGAAAAACTATTCTCTTAAAACCAAGGGCACCGAGCTAAGGGCAAAAACCTCGAACCCTGCAAACAAAACTGCAATACCCTCAAAAGGCAGACAATGCTGAGGTCATATGATCTTCCCATGTAAATCTGATGGATGAGGTTCAAGTCAAACCGGCAACAAGCACACACTTTAAATTTAGAATCAGACCCGAAGAGGAAAAAGGTACCAATTTACAAGGATTTCGGGTCCAAATGGGGAAAAAACCCTTGAACATATAGAACACATGAAAATCATCGATTCCCGCCATGAAATAGAACAAGCACGGATGATAGTCCTCATACAGACTTGCATCCTTAATCTCAACCGTTAAATCTCCTCGGCCGATCCAATGGCGGAGGAATATGTCGCAGTACCTAGAAGCACAGTGATTAACTATCTGGACCCACCTACATGCTCGTGTATTCCTGACCATAGATCTGCCTTGTTTGATCCAATAGCTAAGGATTATATCGCACCAGTCTAAAGCACCAATAATTACCATGCGATGAGGGTGGTATTCATTCCCTCCCCTTTGCCACGTGTAGCTTGGTAAGTGAAATTGCTCCCATTTCAGAAAAACTGCTTCCAACTTGAAAGGTTTGCGATAAACCATATACCACCCTGACAGATAGAGACTAGAATCTTACATAGACCGGGACCGAAGTAAAAGTCTCACGCTTTGGAACAAAATTCATTATCCATGGCCACATATAGAGGCCTGCTGCTACATAGAATTAGGGCCCTCCTTCAAACACTTTGTCTTTAACTGTAATATTTGTAAAGACAACAGTGAAGAATCCCTTTGACCCAAGATGTAGGTCTATGCTTTCGTTTGGTTTCCAGTGGTATTTAATCCATGTCTATCAAGATTTTTCAGTGGGCCATAATCCCATGAATTTACATATGATTTCATATGTCCACATGTGGTCCATGTGCGCCTGCACAGCAGGATCATTTAAAACTACTCTGGGTGTGACCTTAGCTTTGGGTTTACATGGTCCCTTTTGAGCTTTGTCTTTTGTTCCTTGTTCCTTGTCTTCTTCCTCATTTTCTTGTGTGCTATTATTATCCCTTGATTTGGTACAATCTTGCTCCTCTTCAATGTTCCTTTTCCCTTCTTCTGAAGGACCTCTATCATTTTCTATTGGTTTCTTACCTCAGATGGCCAAGATATGCTTGTAGGAGGGAGTGGAGCTCCCTCCTTTAAGCCCTTCCATGGATTTCAACACCTACAGAAGCCTGGAAACCCTAGTTGTTCATCCTGCTTCTCTATGATCAAAATTCAACTTAGGATGAAAAGAATTCAATAGAAGCCCAATACATGCTAACATCTAAAAAAAATTATAAATCAAGAGAATAAAAAAAATCCAGAGTACATTTAAAATGAATAACAAAGATAGATAAGTTGTTATGTGCCATTGTATTACAAAAATTTCAAATAGTATATTAGCTATATAATTTAAAGGTTGAAAGTTGAGTCCAATTAATAGATGAAATGTGTTTTCAGGTAAGATTTGATTTTTTTTTAGTTTATAGTTTTTAATATATAAATGGATTCAAAATCCTAGAAACCCCTAATACATTTCAAGTCTGCAAACTAAACAACTTAAAATTATAATTCTTAAAAATCTCTTTTAGTTTCTTACGAAATTGCATTTCAACTTTGTAAATTAAACAACTTAAAATTATAATTCTTAAAAATCTCTTTTATATTTTTACAAAATTAACCTGAATAAAGTGTGTGAAAAAAATACCAATTTTGTTTATCAATTAGAATATTCTTAAATTAAATCGTTGTCAACATGGGTAAGTATCCAATCTAAAGACTTACCTTATGATACATCTCAGATATCTTCAAGTGCGACTTTTTGGAGTTTCCATTGATTTCTTGCCAGAATCTGACCAAAAAAGTTATGGTGAAATCTTGATTTGGGTTGTTTAAACTAGTTTTTTATGACTACATATATGGATTCAACATCTGACCAAAAAAGTTATGGTGAAATCTTGATTTGGGTTGTTTAAACTAGTTTTTTATGACTACATATATGGATTCAACATCTTGAAAAATGTTTGGGGAACTTCGATTAAGCAGAGAGTTGTTAACATGGATAAGTATCCCATTAAAAGACATACCGAGTTGTTAACATGGATAAGTATCCCATTAAAAGACATACCGAGTTGTTAACATGGATAAGTATCCCATTAAAAGACATACCTTACAAGACATGACATGGTGTAGTCTTTAAGTGTGACCTTTTGGATTTTCCATTGATTTCTTGCCACACGCAAAAAGTTACGCTGAAATCTTGATTTGTGTTGTTTAAACTAGTTTTTTGACTACATATATGGATTCAACATCTTGAAAAACCTTTAGGGAACTTGTTCAAAGTTTACCCATAGAAATTGTGATTTCAATTAATCTTTGTTGCATTCTAGACAAATTATGGTGAAATCTTGATTTTTTTTGTTTAAACTAGTTTTTTGACTACATATATGGATTCAACATCTTGAAAAACCTCTAGGGAACTTGTGCAGAGTTTACCCATGGAAATTTTGATTTCAATTAATCTTTGTGACATTCTAGACAAATTAAATCGAAAAATAAATAGGAAACTTTCCCGAAGAGAAATCACCATGGAAAATAAACTGGAAACTTCATTTTTCATATTTGATCGAACGTTGTGAAAAAGTATAAATACATCATTGTTCTCAAAGTTCCGATATTTTTTAAAGCTAAACAAAATTTAAAAATATTAATAGATTTATATTTTATAAGTAAAAATACTTTTCATATTTTTAGTTAATTGAGTCGAGAGGTTTATTTATCAGGTTATTATGATGTGTGACTATGTCAATACGTTATCAAAGTTGAAATTTTGCTCATGTTAACCAAAATAAAATTTTTAAAAAGTCTATAAAAAAAGTTAAATTACTATAGAAAACATTTAAATAATGTCTACTCATAAAAAAAAATTGAAATTGGACACTCTCATCTCATGTTAGATCCGTATTTAAGATGGATCTATGCTAGTTATAACGTAAATGTAATATAGATTTTTAAAAACTTGAGTTTATCTTGTTTAATTCTCTAGAGATTTTTTAGGGTGCTAAATTCATTTATGCATTCAAAAATGTATTTTAAACAACAACAAAAACCACATTCTCACAGGAAATTGTATCACCAAATTCTGATGAAAAAACCATTTTATTTATAAATTAAATTACACTTATTATTAATAATAAAAATATCAAAATACTTTTGCAAATTTAGTTAATATAAAAAAATTAATATTTCTATAAATTATAAAATTAGATGCTCACTTGTTTAAGGTAAGTCTTTCTATTTACTAACTTCTTAAACATTCAATTAACAATGTTATTGAAACTATTATCCAGGCCCACATACATAAAACTCGCATACTTATCTACTTTCTCATTTTTTAATCTATATAATAACATTATACAACTATATTTCAATAATAAAATTTTTGATCTTATTAGTCCCTGCCCCTTCGGGCTGCAAGGACTATACTAATCAATTCACGTAGTTAGCATTAGTTCGACGCGAGAATCAATAAAACTATTTCAACTTAAAACAAAGTTCCTTGGAATGACATGAAAACCAATACCATATTTTTTATTTGTTTATGCTTTTAACCAATCAAAAACATGTTCATCTTATTTGGCCTCAAAACGAGGTATACAAGCTGAAAAGTTAGGGTAAAATTGGGAAAAGTACAAGTGATTAGGACCATTTCACAGCTTCATGAACTAATGCTATGTTTCCCTTAGCATTAATCTCCTAACATTTAATGTTAGGAATACTTATGGCGTATCATCTGTGCTAAACCATGGCTGCTGCCCATAGCAAACAATCCTTGCCGTGTCGAAATTGCCCTGGCGTGTCAAACCATCGTTGCAGTGCCGTGTCAATTTGCATGAAAGCAACCGACTTTAGTTGCCTGCCTTAAAATGAGTCAGGCGGATTAGAAGGTAAGGTGCCAAGGTCAAGGCTAAGCTTAGTCGAATTCTTCCCCTCTTCTGATTAGCATTGTCTGTCTGGAATATGGTTAAAAAAGATATTCAATTTCTGCGACATGACTTACAACCCAGTGGTCTGCCTGATCAAGAACCAAAATATGGTAAAAAAAATGTATACCTTCAACATATCACTCTCTGTAGTCAGGAATTGATCCCTCTGTCGGAGCTTTTCAGCTGCAATTTTTTTCCTTAATTTTTGCATGATTAATTTTTGCATGATGATGAATTCGTTGTTGCATGATGATGAATTCGTTGTTGCAGGTTTTGTTGCCGTGACAAACATTAACTATAACTAAAAATGTGATCAGAGCGCACTGCAAAGTAAAAGAAAAGCAAAAGGAAGGCGTGCAGGAGGAGAAGCAGGCTTAGATATACTTGCCATTCAAAGGTAAGCATGCGGTGGCGTGTTCTGCGGGTAGCGCGGGTTGTTTTAATTAGCCATCTGCATTGGCGATTGAACGTCGGTTGCCATTCATTCACGCATGGAATATTGTTGTTAAAGCGTGTGGACGTTCAGAAATCTCATGTCCATAAGGTAAATTATATTATAATTTCTGTACCCTGCTAAAGCGCAGAAAATGCTGCCTGTTTGTGCAATTCAGATGACATACTACAGCATGAGTGAATCAAAATAAATTCCATCTCTTCATTTTCCTTGTTATTACTATGCAGTTGGAAAACGTGTCTGATGACATTATGAAGAAGTGGATCTATGACAGAGTCGATGGAAGCAGTTGCTTCGTCCAGAACCAGAATTCCGTTGCGCCTGAGGAGAACACGACCTAAGCACAAGAGTTTCCTTTGACCAGCACCCCAATTCACTCCTTCGTCACTCACTGTTAAAACAAAAAACAGATAAATGTATCACGGGCATGGAGACTACCCAAACACTATTCCATCCCAAAGCTCAAGATTTTGCCAGCCAGAGCTTACTGGAATTAGTATATGTAGTTAAACCAGACTTGTATTTTGGCTAAAGAATTTTTGTTTGCAAACGAACCTTATTCCTTTATCTCTATCTATTCTCACTGGATTTATGAACATACTACAGTGAATGAACTCAAAGAACAGAGAAAGATATCTGACCTGAAGAATCGAGTTGGTTCGGTAAATCTTCGAACGACTTGCCCATTTGACACTTTTGTAAGGCCTGCTTTTACAAAAGTTAGAAACGCTTATAGAAATGAGTGCAGATGATTTGAGACCAAGTTTACCCCAAATAGACATGAGTGCGGATGCTCTGAGACCAAGTTTACCCCTAATAGAACTGAGTGCAGATGTTCTGAGACCACGTATACATCGCAATTAAATTCATTTTTTTCCTTTACATAAGCATACATGATTTTGAAAACATGCAAGATTATCCAGACTTGATAAATGAGTACATGTAATTGTTAGGAGACTATAAACATTACCGCCCAAATTTCATGATCTGAATACAAGTCCAGTGGATCCAAATTGCTTCTTTGAGGAATGATACTAAGTTTTGATCTCAGATCATGAAGACCTATATTGCAAATGTCTAGGTCATCGAACATAATTCTTCCTCCAGCTGGTTCAAGCAATCGAAATAAGGCTGAAATAAGAGTCATTTTGCCGCTGCCTGTTCGTCCTACTAGTGATTATTCCCACTTTCTTCTCACCCTCAAACGTGCAGTTAATACCTTATCTGCAAAACAGAAGAATTCCATTTAGAAGATTCAAGTATTGTAATTTGTGGGCATGTTATAGATATCATTTATTTGTAAATTTACACCATACCCATTTCTCCAAAATTGGCTGGTTAGCGTGTCTATGGCCATACTTGCAGAATTTTAGCTCTGAACCCAATCTTTACAAGAGGAACACGCAGAATAATATAACATCTTACATGGAAATGAAAACATGGAGGCAGGAGGTAGTGTCGTGTGTAGGGGGGAAATGGTGTGGGTCATCATGCTTCAGCCTACAGTAGCTTTGATTTTGCACTTGAAATGCCAGACTGTTTGGTATACACCTGAGATGGTCGCCGCTGGTTCAAGGTCTTCATATAGACCACGAGCAGAAGATCAATTATCTTGATTAATACAAAATTTCAAGAACAGATCTATCTTCCATGACAATGAAACCCTCGTTGGTAGTTCTGCCATCCGAGAAGGAGGAAGATCAGTTGAACCCACAGTCGCAGTTCACCATCGTCTGTCTTATAAGCCACCCACCAGCGACTCTGTTTTTACCTTGGATTGCATTAATTCAGAAAATTTAACAAACAAAAAGACAATAACATAATTGGCCAGCATTGTCAGGACAAACAATGGGGAAAATTAAATCTGGGGTTGGGAATTTTACCTGCAGCACACAGACACAGGAAAACCTTGGATTGCATTAATTCAGAAAATTTAACAAACAAAAAGACAATAACATAATTGGTCAGCATTGCCAGGACAAACAATGGGGAAAATTAAATCTGGGGTTGGGAATTTTACCTGCAGCACACAGACACAGGAAAAACTAAGATGTAACTGCAGCAGATCTGCCCATGGCGGTGGTCGCTTCGTCTTCCATCCATTTTTGGGGGAAGTAATAATTGCAGTCTCGATAAGGCATTGCTCCATTAGATAGGTTTTTACAGTCGGGAGCTAGCTGGTAATGGACATTGGAGCCAACAGTTAATGGACGTCGCTGACAGCCAAGCTAACCAGCTAACCTTCGTTCCATCGCCCGCTACAAAATGATTTATTTATGCCAGAATAAGGAATTTGATATGCATGCAGGTTTGTGTTGAGCATGAGAGATACGTGGCCTAACAATGGTGGACTAACAAGTGGCTAGAAGGTGCATGTTTTGTTCAATGTTTGACTATGAAATGTTTGAAGTCCATTATTTAATCAAAATTTCCCATGTATTCTAAAAAGTAGACCAGGCACACGCTGCACTATCTGCCAATGGTATGTCTCTAGGCCTTACTTATCATAGATATTCGAAATTTAACACCATACTTTGAACAACTTTCGCGCATTACAGTCACTCTGCAATTGTCCATGGTTAAAATAATCAATTAACGACTCTCACGCATTCCGGCCAAACTCCAACTGTGCATTATTTAAAATTCTAAAACTAGCATCTGTTGTACCTTTTCGTGATCAGGTTATGTCCATTGGCAACGCCTTTTGGAACTTATGAATAGGAAATAAACCGTCGGTACTTCGAAATTAAGTACTCCTAATCGTGTGGCAGTCAGAATTTCACTCTGTCCAACAGTTGTGAAATATATTTCACTCTGTCCAACAATTATATAATATATTATGTCTAAAAGTTCTTGCATCGTCGTGATATTAATATTCAGTAGACTATTATGTTTCCTTTACATTTGCGATATTATTATTCTTTAGTTTTTTCAAAGGGCACTCAATCATGAGAGTGCCCTAATAATTACTTTATAACATAAACATTATAGTTCTTCCCACTTATTTTTAAGTTTTAGGGGGGTGGTCCATATGCTAAATTGGACTGGCCTAGTCAGCCGGCACCATCATCAACGTGTCTGGCTTAGAGAAACTTTGCTGTTGTTTCTAGATTAAACGTTTTATTATAGCACGTATAACAAACTGGAAGTTGAACGCTTTGCTCCAACGTGTCATGTTGCGAAATATATTTCACTCTGTCCAACAATTATATAATATATTCTGTCTAAAAGTTCTTGCATCGTCGTGATATTAATATTTAGTAGACTATTATGTTTCCTTTACATTTGCGATATTCTTATTCTTTAGTTTTTTCAAAGGGCACTCAATCATGAGAGTGCCCTAATAATTACTTTATAACATAAACATTATAGTTCTTCCCACTTATTTTTAAGTTTTAGGGAGGTGGTCCATATGCTAAATTGGACTGGCCTAGTCAGCCGGCACCATCACCAACGTGTCTGGCTTAGAGAAACTTTGTTGTTGTTGCTAGATTAAACGTTTTATTATAGCACGTATAACAAACTGGAAGTTGAACACTTTGCTCCAACGTGTCATGGTGCATTGAATCTATGTAGTGGTTAAGCTTGACAACGTGTGTCAATTTAGAATGCAAATTGTCATGGCAGTTGCCATAACATGTGTTTGCTATTTTTTAATTAATTCTTGGGCTTATCAGATACTTAGATATTCAACTTGGATACTCAAACGCTTCGCTATTTGCTAATCAGATTGGCTAATCAACTAAGGCTTCTCGACTGGGCTGGATACAGTCAGTGCAGTTTGTGCAGCTATAAAACTATACAGTTTGTGCAGATATAAAACTATGCTTGGTGCCAAGTATTCGAGGGACTACGATCCACTTTGCAGAGACTAGCTGCTACGCAGCCGATCTTGTTATCAACTTTAATTCGATCATTCCATATAAACATCAAAGTTAACTGTGTTGACCTCGCATTTTGAACACCCATTCTTACTGGAATGTAAACAAATTAAAATTTAATATCTCAAATATTATTGTTATCAACAATTTTTGCGACCAATAACTCAAATGCAATCAATAATTAACTGTAACTCAAATTCCACAAATATCAAACATAAGAATTTCCCCAAATAACAAACATGATAATAAAATAAAATACATTAAATTTATATAACTAATAAAAATATTATATAAAATACATTTCGATGTAATGTAAAATATCATATATATTTATGTCATTTTATGTTATCATTATCAATTATACGTTAGTTTTTATTGTTTGTTAACATAAATGATGTTTATCTACATAAAAGCTATGTGAATTGTGAGAATCCCTTTCAAGGGTATTTTAGAAATATAGATATATCTCCATTAAATAAAATAGAAAGAAATAAATAAAAGATATGTTTATTTATTTTATATTTTATATTATTAATATTATTATTAAATGAAATTATGAGTAATATAAAAGCAAATTGAAAATGTGTGGGAAGAGATAAAAAGTGGTTTTACAATAAAAAGGATTTTTTTTGTAGTCTTAGGGTTCATTCTTTCATAAATCGAAGGTCTTTCCTTTATTTAATGATTGGCAGATGTCGCATTAAAGGTGAGTGTTCAAAATTGATTGGTTGAAATTTGGAAATTGCGAATGTTTCTTGTGCTAGTTTGTTTTCTTTATATACCGTTTTTTAGTATTTCCTTCCATATTTCTTCTATTGGTGGTTATCCATTGATCCAAGTCACAATGGAGGAAGAATCACTAGATTACAGAAACAAAACTTGCTAAATACATCCATTCAGATCACGATCTAACTCTTATTTCACCTCATTTTCACTCATGTCTTTGAATAGTCTAGAAGATATGTCTAAGCCACCCATGGTTATTTAAGAGTCTCTAATTATCCTTATCATTTTCCTCCTCAAGTAACATTAGGTCTATTGGATCCATCATATCCCCAAAAACTTAAGTCTAACAAATTTTGTAATGGCATTAACATAGACTCTAACCTCACTTTCTTTATGCCAACCTCACTTTCTCTATGTCTAGTCTTGTCATTCCCTCATCATCTTCCATTGAAATAAAGAGGAGTGTCAAGGAAATTTTCATGAAGCCACTATATCAAGGATCCTATTCTATGTTGAAGAAAAGGTGCACTAGGGTGAGGTCAAAGAAAGCTTTAATGATGGTTTGGAAATATGTTAAGCTCAAAGACATATCTGAGGTTCTTGGTAAGGCATTGGTGGGAAAATTTTGTGGGAACTTTGTCTACATGGATACTCTTAAATGATGGTTGTAGCTTAATTGGTTTCTATTTTTAAGGAATATACAATCCCTAGATAAAGAGAACTCTTTCTTGGAAATGTCTAACAAAGGTATGCACCTTCAAATATACTCGTATTGTAATTGGAGGGGACCTAAATATAATTTTATCCTTCAGAGAAATGTGGGATCAAATCCTAAACATGACCTCAAAGTATTTATTTCATCACAATTTTTTTAAATCCATCATCTCGTACACACTAAATGATTAAAGTTAGTGCCATCTTGGAGGAATTACTAAGTCAACAAGGATGCAATATCCAAAAGCATTGATTGCATCTTGGTTTTTGTAGCACTAGTGGATAGTTCATTCTTAATAAAGTTTTGTGTGTCAACTAGATTTTTGTCATATCATCTCCAAATTTTGTTCAAAATAGATTTTTAAGAGGAGCCTTCCCCTTTAAAGTTTAATCACTCTTGGTTCTTTGAAGATGACTAAAGGAAGTCGGTAGAGGATTCCTAGAAACACCTAATTTCTCTTTCTTCCTCTTATTACATGTTCCAATCTGTAGAAAACATATCGAGGGCCCAACCTTCCATGAAAAATTGGATTGCTTATTTTAATGATAAATCCCAATCCTTTCTTAACGAATCTAAGCCTAATATTAATAATTTGTATGTTAAGCCCATGTCCTTCATCTTGAATTCTCTTGCGTGTTCCTCCTTGTAAGAGTGGATCAATTTATCATCCCCTGTAAGTATGAAGTCATCATCATACAATACCGAGATAAACAACTTTCCATCTACGACAATGTGATAGAGATTGACATCAACTTCGCTTTTGATGAAGCCAAATCCTCTGAGATATGTATCAATCTGAATGTACCATCCTCAAGGTTCTTGTTTGAAACCATACAGGGCTCTCCTAATTCTACACACATGTGTCTCCCTGTCCTAAGTCTCAAATCCTTTTGGCTCTCTTTGTAAATTTCTTCTTCAACAAAACCATTGAGAAAAGTGGTCTTCACATCCATCTGGTGGATCTTGCACCCCATATGCACAACTAATGTTAAAATGGACCTGATTGAGAAATATCTTGCCACTAGGGCAAATTTTTCCTCATAGTCCATTCCCTCTACTTGAGAGTAGCCTTTGGTGACAAATTTAGCCTTGTGCTTCTCGATGCCCCCATCAGCTACATGCTTCACTTTGTAAATCATCTGGAACCAACCACTGAATCTTTCTTTGGTCTCAGCACCACCTCCCATACACTATTCTTCATGAGGGTGTCACACTCCTCCACTATCACATCAACACACACTAGTTGAGAAACTTCTTCCTCAAATGAAGAAGGCTCAGAGTCAATAAGTTTTGTCATGAGTGCCATGGAACCAATATACATGTATGGTGACCTCCTTCACGATGGACTGCGGGGAGGCGACTTATAACGAAGCGGAACTACAAGTGCTGAAGCACGGCCTTGAAATTGCAATTCGGGATAAGGTTAAGAGCCTCCAAATTGAAGGCGGCTCAAAATTCGTGGTGGATATGGTAAGGCAGCTGCAATAGAAAAAACCAGCAGAAAAAATAAGTAATAGTTGGAGAATAACATGGATCCTTGGTGAAATAGGGAAGCTACTTACCAAAATAGATTACTTGATCCCCACCCATGTAAGATGCTCAAGCAATCAACCAGCAAACTGGTTAGTGAACTAGGGCTGTCGGAACAGGGGAAAGTTGATAGGCATCAAAGGAATGGAGATGTTGCTTCCGGAGGAGCGCAAATAATTACAACAACCTCTCGACGTCGATAAGGGTGGCCATGCCAACTCCAAGGAAAACGGCCCGAAAAAGCTAGGACATGGTAGATGTGGGGAAATATTACAGCAGGTGGGGATGGACGGTATAAGCGTGAGAATGGAAAGGGGTGGTACAAGTGATGGAGCGGGGTAGCTGACAGGGCAGGGAAGTATAGGGTCACTTGATGGGGAAGAAGAGAGAATCGAGATGTCATTAAGAAAGGAATTGGAGGGAGTGTGGGGAGTCAGGACAAGAGACCACGTAGGGAGGGAAAGTGACATCAGTGGTACATAAAGGGTATGATAGGAGCAGCTGAGAGAAGGTGGTAGTTATGGCGAGTAAAGGAGGTTAGACAGGTAGTGGCAAATCCCAAGGAAGGGACGCGGGGATGAGAGCAAGGAAAGCAAAAGGACAGGTGGAGGTAAGGATGGAAGAACGAAGGGGATTATACAAACAAGGGCCTGAGATGGCGGAAGGAGTTTACATGTAGCATAGCATGAAGTAAGAAGGAACAAAGAAAGGTGGCAGCAAGGCAGAGCGCTCAGACCATAGCTTCATTACCGGCGAGGAAAGGTGGTATGTACATTCCATTCCCTATCCTGTAGCTCTCGAGATAGTTAGAGGTAGCAGCTTCTGATTTTTCTCAGAGATGTCC
Source organism: Pinus taeda (assembly GCA_000404065.3). Taxonomy (NCBI): domain Eukaryota; kingdom Viridiplantae; phylum Streptophyta; class Pinopsida; order Pinales; family Pinaceae; genus Pinus; species Pinus taeda. The sequence continues at coordinate 332,491 of APFE031671502.1, read as the reverse complement.
AGGAAAAGGAAGTCGATATCCAGTAGGAGGAAGGGAGGAGGATATCCCAGAAATCGGAAGAAAAATCTTTACCCCATCAGAAATGATGGTGTTCAAGGCAGAGATAATTACAGACCTCTGAGGAGGGGAAAACCCAAGTCCAGGAACGACTGTTGGGTGGGGAGGGTAGCTAAGTCGAGAAAAGACGGGCTCCCTGCTAGCTGTAGGAACCTTTTCCATGTCTGCAACCTAAGATATCTGGAAGGCTAAGAGCAGAACTCCACCGGTTTATACATGGGAAAGTAGTCCATTAACCGGGGAAATAAGGATTGATGGCATCTTACATAGATAGCCAACAAGAGGGACACCGAGGGAAATCCGGAGGAGTCAAGAGTGGTGCTAGGGTAAGGGGCTAACTTGTAGGGCAGGTCGTGGAGTGGCCCAGGACCTCAGGTCAGAAGAAAAATCGAGAACATCAATCTGTGAAATGGGGGTTAAGTGAGTGGATTGAAGCAGAAATTCGAATCAGAGGTACTGACTTATGGTCTGTTGTCTTGATAGGTAGGCTAGACATAATCAAGAAAAGGTTCTAGGAAAATAGAAAGATGGCTTCGAAGAAAGAGAAACAAGTTCGGACCCAAGAAGAAGGATTGAGCAGTAACCTGAAGTGGCAAGGAAGGCAACTAGAGTCAGAGAAAAGAATGTATATGATCAATGCTTATATTGCTAGGAATTCCCCTGAAATTTGAGAACAAATAAATGGGTGGGAACAGGAGCTGAGATCCACTAGCTCGAACAAGGAGATTCCTCGGGAGGAATGGGAGGACTTGGTTCTAGACCCAGGAAATACTAGGGGCCGCAACTCTTTGTTTAACAAGTCGATCCAGCATTACTGGATTATGAAGCATGTGGTAGCCCGTGCTATGGAAATGAGCTAGGCAGTCCAGGAGAAAGAAGAGGAGGAAAGAAAGCAGAGAGAGGAGCAGCTAAGGGGCTAGACATAGGAGGAACTAGAAAATTTAAAGTCCATACTCCTGAAAGAAATAGCGGCGGTCTAGATCCAGGCAGCAAGAAATAATCTGATGCTGGGAAAAATGGAACAAATGATGCAGGAAATGAAATGGGTTCTGGAGCAAAAGAATGTGCAACCAGGGTCTAGTGCCATGGTGCCGACACGTGTTACTTCTTTACACGATGAATGATGAAGCTAGGCTCTTGCATAGTTATGTTTAACTATTTTAGGAAATGAATTGTCTCTGGTTGTTCTATTATAGTCTCATAGATAGCATAGCTAGTAGTGCTCGAAAGAACATATATGACAATATCAAGGAGAAAAACATTTTCAAATTTTGGTCGGGGTGTAATGCTCATAGGTGGCGGATTGGTTTCCTGTGGGCAGTCTAGCCACCTAAACATAAGTTTGATGTTAAAAATTTTGGTATCGGAACATAGATAGAAGTAATGCATAAGTTCACAAAAAAAAAAATATTGCCTACTCTTTTAATTGTGATTCATCATTCAAAACATAATTTAAATAAGAAAAAAATATTTTTTTTATATGCTAATAAGAACATTATTCTTTCGGTTTAATCATAATAATAATAGTGTTTTTTGGGTCAATGTATTTTGGGTTAATATTGCCTACTCTCTTAATTGTGATTCATCATTCAAAATACAATTTAAATAACAAAAAAATAGGATTCTATTTAAAAAAGAATTAAAATATATATCATATATTGCTTACTTTTAACTGTGGTTCCTCATCAAAACATAATTTAAATAAGAAAAAAAACAATTTTTGTTTTAAAAATAAAATAAAATATATATCATATTAAAAAAATTGATGTTTTTTTTTTTGTTTTTAGTAACTTAAAGTTTTAAATTTCTTTGATACTTTAAATGTTTTATTTCTTTTAGCCTGTGTATTTTGGTTAACCTCAAGTTACATCATTTTTATTTGATTTTTCCAAAAAATTACAATTTAGATACCTTAAAATTGTTGAAAATTTCATAATTCTAATATTTTTAAAATTGGTTTAGCAAGAACAAAATTTTATAAAAAAATTTAAATTTTTTAATAACCAATATCTATTGGAAAAAAAGTCTCTTTCATAACAACAATTTTAATTTTCAACAAACTTTATATTCTAATTTCTTTGTGTTTAAGAATTTATGGATAATTCACATTAAACATTTTTATTGTCAATATTTCAAACTATAATCCTTAGTAAAGAGATATCAAATTTGATCATGCATTGACAGATAAATAACTGAGAGTAATAGGGTGGGAAATGAGAAGATACATCAGGACAAATGAAGGTTAAGAGGTCACAATACTTAATCAAAAGAAGAAAAGTAAAAAAACTAATTAAAGAACTATTAAATGTTAAGAAAATGATTTTTAAATAATGAAGATGAACCACATTTGCTAGCCCAATAATTCAATTAAGAGCTTGTTTTTTTACTAGGTGTGATTTTGGTCAAACTTCTAATTTGTCATTAATGAGGAGATCAACTCGTTATACTTTAGAATTTTCCTAACTTGTCAAGGGCTTATATGTCTAAATACATTCCCTTGGAGAATGCAACATGTTGAAAATATGTTAGCATTGATGTCAAAAGAGTAGCACAACCCAGCTGGGTGCAAGAAAATGGGAGCTATTTTAGGTAGATGAGATTATATCAGAAAGTCTTGGAAGCTACTCATATGGATAGAGTTTGAAAAGAGATATCCAACTAGATTTCCAATGGTATATTAGAGTTGAAAATAATCTTGCTAAATCAATAAATATGGCTACTCAAAATACAAAAGTCAATATTTTGGTGTATTTTGAGCCATGAGGCCCACACCTTAGCCGACACAGAAGTGGAAAGTGATAGTAGCATGGGTGCATGTGGACCAATGAAAGCTCAAGAAGGATAGCAGAGGTCTCTCCCACTACATGTAATCTCGATGAATTTTCCTCTCTGAGTTTTCAAAGGATGGCTGATGGTAACACAACAATTTTTTACCCAGCAAAAAATGCATTTGTTTAAGTTACTATCAAGATCGACTATCACATGGAATGTGATGTCAATTTCTTATGGAAAGATATACACTAATTGTTGTGTTTTTAGTTCCAAATATCTGAAAGTATTTCAACATTTTCACAAGAGTTCATAAAAATAGAGCATAATCAATCATTTTCAGGCCACCAAAAGACCAATGCTATAGATGACAATATATGAATATTGATAAGCAGTAACTATATTCAATTTATGGTAACACAAAACCTTATCAAGTCTTCATTTCATTAAGAACATTGTCATAATACAAAGAATTATTGAAAATCTAGAACATCAACATTGAAATCAATTTATTGAATCAAGACTAGGTAAAGGACCTGCGCAATGGGGAGCCAGAAAATTCCTTGGAAAATCCTCTAGAACGAGGTAGGCGAGGAGAAGGAGACTGAGAATTATGATCACCTGAAGTTGATAGAGGAGGAGAGAGGAAGTTGTATCGGCAGACTGGACAAGTAGGGTTCATGCTAAGCCATTTGCATATACAATGCTTGTGGAAGATATGATTGCATGGCATTACACGTGCGTCCTCGCCAACTTCAAATGGATCCAAGCAAACTACGCAGCTATTGTTATTATTGACATGCTCTTTTGAAATAGTTGTGCTCGGAAATTGTTCAGCGGCGCCAGCAATGTCTGCCTCATCGACACGGGCAGGCGCATGAGCACTATCCCTGAGTTGAAGGAGTTCACTGAGCCAGTTTTTAAGATCCCTTTCTCTACTTACTGATCTTCTCTTCCTGCTGCCATTATTCTCTGAGTTTTCTTCTCTTACTGATCGTAATGATGGATATCCTCTGATCTGGTTCCCGCTGCTCTTACTCTCAACTTCATCTGCCAAATCCCGGGCGCTAATTAGATGGACATTGGCAGTCTCTAGGGGCCTAAAATTTGCATTTCCATCAAAGCAACTATTAAAATTTTCGTTTTCTCTGCTCCTCTTCCTGCTGTTAATATTCTCCGAGTATTTCTTTCCTCGTAATCTTGATGTTGCAGATCTCTTGTTCTCAAAGGCGCTGCTGTTATTCTCAACCTCATCTGATGAATCAGCGGCGGGAAGTTGGTGCGCAGTGTCAAAAAGAATCTGTGGGTTCGTAGAACTTCGACGTTCTGTACCACTCAACTTAATGAAAGTTCTTTCAGTCGCCACGTGTTCATCTCCTCCAGGTTTTTTCCCTTCCATTTCTCCCGCCGCTGTCCGGATCACGTCTCACGTACCCTGAAGGTTCGTTTAATTTATTCCATTTTAAAAGGCACCGCCCCAAAGAGCGCGTCTAATCTGCATAACTTCAAGCTAAACTTTCTGGCTCAACAATGGCCAGCCCAAAAGAAAGAAATAACATTCACAAATTTAATATGTACCGTTTAAAAAGAAAGCAGTAAAACCTAGTTGAACAAACCAGGTGAGCAATCACCATATGCTGAATGAGGAACAAATAATTGTACAGATTCCCCGTCAGAGTTTTTCGCGCAGAAAATCTACAGTGAATTCACAGATCATTGGGTTGATAATAACGCACATTTATAGCTGAAATGAGCATCGATCAAAACGGTCACTTACACTTCGGGAGGAGTCCGAAGCCCACCTTTAATGGAACTTAAAATTTGAGATGGGGGCGTGGATGGTTCAGCATCCAAACCCAAGTCACCATGCAGTCCAATGAGCTTAGGTTGAGGGGTAGTTGGACACAAGATATATTAATTAATTCCTTAATGTATGGGAAGGACAATCACTCACCACTCCTGGAAGATGAAGTTAGCAGTTAATTATGGAAAGGAGAGTCTCTGACCTAGGATCGTGGCAATCCCTTGAATCTTGGAAGTTAGGTGGATTTGAATCTTGGTAGGTGGGTTGATTTAAGGTTTTTCAAAAAGTTAAATCTGGTGGATGGGTTGATTTAAGGATTTTCAAAAAGTTAAATTCGTATATTTGAATATATAATTTAAAATAAGGAAAATAATAATTTATATATATAAATATATAATTTTATTTTCTTTCTTTGTTTATAGATTTATTTGATTCATAATGAATTAAATAAGTGTTTTTTTTTTTAAATTCTATACCAGAAATTTTAGGGGACGAACATCGAACCAAAAGTATAGTTCATCATCAATCAACATTTAAATATGTTTTTGGGTTTTTGGGTTTTTTTTTTTAACTTTTAACTTTTATTTGATTTTTTTTAAATATACATTTTGATAACTTTAATTTTTTTTACAATTAAATAACTATAAAATTGCTTAAATCTCTTATAAACAAAATTTCATGTGTAAAGTTAAAATTTTTAAATTTTTTAGAAACAAAAATTTACTAGAAAAATTACCATTAAAGATTTCTCAATAAAATTTACCCTAAATTTAATGTCCAATTTACTTTAAAAATTGAATGCTAAGAAATCTTTTTTTTAGCTGAAGCAAGCGTGGTACCTTCTTTATCATTAGATCGGAAAATAAATTACATTAATTACAACAGCCCACGAGGAACTATGGACCAAAGAAAAACTATTCTCTTAAAACCAAGGGCACCGAGCTAAGGGCGAAAACCTGGAACCCTGCAAACAAAACTGCAATACCCTCAAAAGATAGACAATGCTGAGGCCATACGATCTTCCCACGTGAATCTGATGGATGAGATTCAAGTCGAACCGGCAACAAGCACACGTTTTAAATTTAGAATCAGACCCGAAGAGGAAAAAGGTACCAATTTACAAGGATTTCGGGTCCAAATGGGGGAAAAACCCTTGAACATATAGAACACGTGAAAATAATCGATTCCCACCATGAAATAGAACAAGCACGAAAGATATTCCTCATATGGACTTGCATCCTTAATCTCAACGGTTAAATCTCCTCGCCCAATCCAATGGCGGAGGAATATGTCGCAGTACCTAGAAGCACAGTGATTAACTATTTGGACCCACCTACATGCTCGTGTATTCCTGACCATAGATCCGCCTTGCTTGATCCAATAGCTAAGGATTATATCGCACCAGTCTAAAGCACCGATAATTACCGTGCGATGAGGGTGGTATTCATTCCCTCCCCTTGGCCACGTGTAGCTTGGTGAGTGGAATCACTCCCATTTCGGAAAACCTGCTTCCAACTTGAAAGGTCTGCGATAAACCATATACCACCCCGAGAGTGGTATTATGTCCATAGAAAGAAAACCAAGGGTATTAAGGCCTCTGAGAAAGCCCAGATTCCGACCCCTCGCACCATCCCCTCTACGTCAGTACATGAACCAATGTAAAATGATATTCGATCCATCTGGCCAACCACTCGAGAAACAGAGTCTGCCGAGCAACTTTGTCTAGAAACCTCTGTGTTTTAACTTACCAGGGTTGCGGAGGCTGATAGTGGTCTGCATCCCACAAAAGATCAGATTGTGGAAAAAACAACAATTCATAACGAATCCAAATCATCTAGACCCCGCCTCCATGGCTCTTTTTCGAAACACCATCCTGTCTTCATCCGCCTAGTCGTGACAATGTGCCTTTAGTCTATTTTGAGGCATCTCTTACCAACCCATCGTGATCCTGCTTTCAGTACATAGCACTCCTTGATTGGCCAGAATATCCGCCAATTTATTGGTTGTCCTTCGCACATGGTTAAAAGTTACTGTATGAAGGCACAAGAGGTGAAGCCGAATCCGTTGAAAGGCCTGGATCAGCCTCTAGTATATTGAGATCTTCTCTGGCTCTGTGCCACAAATGATTCTCTTGAACGAGTTAATGATTAACTCAGAATGAGCTTTGACAATTACATTTTGGCAATTATCCTGCTCCAGGAAATCTAAACATTTCTCCAGAGCCATTAATTCTGACATATTGTTAGTGGCTCTTCCTAAATGGAAATGTAAGATGAAAACGATACTTCCGTTTTCATCCCTTAATGCCCCTCCAAAGCTAGCTATCCGAGTTGCCTTTCGAAGCCCCATTAATGTTGTATTTCAAAAAACCCTGAGGGGGAGGATGCCAGTAATCCTGCACAGTATCCATTTTCATTACCTTTCTATCCAGGCCCTGAGGAATAAGCCCCTACATACCCACTATAGAGCCAACTATCTCCTTAAGCTCTTTTAAGATCTGCCCAAAAAGGTGTTGGGAGGGACTCTTTTCATTTTTGAAGATTCTGTTGTTCCTTTCCTTCCAGACATTCCATATAATGAAGCTTGGCGTAAGAGCCCAAGTTGAGCCAAGGAATTCATAATCAAAAAAGTTTCGTCTCCAATTGTTTAGGATATTGATAATACTCCCTCTGTCCCTATTGGTCTGTTGGAAAATAGTGGCAAAATTATCCCACAACCTGGAGGTGAAGATGCAATTATCGAGAAGGTTCTCCATTGTTTCCTCTTGGGCCTCATAGAGCTGGCATCTGGAAGGCCCCAGAACATCCCTCTTCCAAATGTTATCCCAAGTCAAAATTTTCTTAGGATGAACCGGCCACATGAAGAGTTTAATCTTCATTCAACCTTGATGCTTCCATAGGTTCTGCCAAATCCTATCCAGAACATGTAAATCCAACTCAAGGAGTATGTGTTTTGCCTCCTTGAGATTAAAGGTGCCCTCAATATTATTGCCCCATCTAAGTTTGTCATGCCCCCCTATCACTAAAATATTCCTTTGATCCAACATTTTCATGAGAGCCTCTGCTTTTGCTTTCAAGGGGCTGTCATCACTGTAATAAATGTTCCTATAGGTTCTCCATATTCTTGCACTGTTGGTTTGATCCCAAAAATCTTTTACCTTAGATAACCCTTTGGTGTTTGTCTCTTTCTTTTAATAGTGTAGGTTCTTGTTGCCATTTATCCTCCCAAAATAAAGCAAGACCTCCCTCTCTAATTTTCGAGAAGCTGTTTTTTTGTACTAAGCCTCTGTTCTCCTAGGCCTTATTCCATATGTGTGAGCCCTTTATACTTCCATACATCCTTATATGATCATTATTTCGCCAAGAGTTGGCATATTTTTCTTTCCAGATACTAGCCCACTGAGCCTTTCGCTCTTTTACCCGATGCTACCATAATTTTTCCCCTAAAGCTCTGCTTAGAACCTCTGGATCATCCAATCCAAGACCCCCATGGTTTTTAGGTTTGCAAATTTTTTCCTAGGCTACCAAGGCCTATTTCTTTCCTTCCTCCCCCTTACCCCAAAGAAAGTCTCTTTGAATGGTTCTGAATTGTTGCAAGACTCCTTTTGGTATTGGGAGTGCTGATAGCATGAAAACTGGAATTGATTTAAGAATAACCTTTGTAAGCACCAACCTACCAGCCAAGTTTAAAGATCTAATAGTCCATTTCCTGATTTTATCGTGCATCTAATTAATCATTGACTCCTAAATGCTCTTGTGCAAAGGTTTAGCAGTTAGAGGAACTCCCAAATATTTTGAAGGGAGGACATCCCTTTGAAAGCCGAGAATTCTAGAGATATTCCTCTGAATAGCAATATTGGTGTTAAAGGAAAAAATCTTAGATTTGGATAGATTAACTTCCATACCTGTAGCCATGGAAAAGTCACTCAGGATGTGTTTATAGGCAAGAGCTTCTTTGACCGTGGGGATTCCTTGTAGCATGGTATCATCAACAAATTGTTGATGAGTCAAGGCTTGTCCATTCTCAGAATGTTGGAGACCCTTGATCTTGCCAACTTCCTTTGCATGCTTGATAGACCAACTAAGTCCTTCCATCATGAGGATGAAGAGAAAGGGAGAGAGCGTATCTCCCTACCTGAGGCCTCCTGAAGGAATAAAAGTCTTGGAGGGAGAACCATTAACCAATATTGAAAAGCTGGAGGAAGTTACCTGGGCCATGACCCATCTAACCCAGTTATGATCAAACCCAAAAGCAAAAAGAACCCTCCTGATATAGATTTAATTCAACTTATCATAAGCTTTGGCTAGGTCCAATTACATGATCATTCTAGCCTTCCTATTTCTAGTCAATGAGTGCACCAGCTCATGCGCTTGAATGATGTTATTGAGAATTTGCATGCCTTCCACATAACCAGATTGTTGCACAGAAGCTAGAGTAGGAAGAATAGGTTTGAGTCTATTGGCAACAATCTTGGATATTATCTTGTATACCACATTGCACAAAGCTATGGGTCTAAACATGTCTGGAGTTTGATTATTGTCCTGTTTAGGGATCAGGGAGATGAAGGAGGTATTGAGCACCTTCAAAATAGTTCTATTCATCCTGGAATCTTCCACTACATTCAGAATATCATGTTTAACAATATTCCAGCAAGCTTTAAAGAAATCCACATTGAAACCATCAGGGCCTGGTGCTTTACTATTCTGCATTTCTTTGAGGACCTCAATAACCTCCTCTTCAATCACTGGCCTATTAAGGTTGAAATTATCCTCTCTAGAGACCAGCCTAGGTACATGTCTTGTTAAGTCCCTGATGAAATGCTCTCTATCTGAAATGGTTTCCTTTGCTATTCCTCGAAAGTGCTGAACTAACACAGCTTCTATATCTTCAAGGGAATTAAGAAGATTCCCTCCCTCGTCCTTGATTGAAGAGATTCTATTATGAGCTCTGTTTACCATGGTGGATTTATGGAAAAATCTAGTGTTTCACTCTCCTTCTTTTAGCCATTGAACTCTAGATTTTTGTCTCCAAAATATTTCCTCTTGTTTACATAAATTCTCCCAGTCTTGCTGATGTTTGGTGGCTTGATCTTTTCTGACTTTATCAAAGCCGTCTGTGATAAGGGCTTGGTTGAGTTCTTGCATTTTACCTTCAATAGATTTTTTGCTTCAAAAATATTTCCAAATTCATTTTTGTTCTAATCTTTAAGCCTGAGCTTGATGTGCTTTAGTCTTTTCTGTAGAAGGAACATTCTTGTACCCTGAATATTGAAATCTTTTGACCACCAATTTGCAATATTGCTAATGAAATCTGGGTGGGTGAGCCAAATACTCTCAAATCTAAAAGGTCTATTCCTGGGGCTGCTAATGCCCTGAACCTCTAGTTGAACTGACCAGTGATCTGAGCCTCCAAAGGGGAGAATTCTTGCTATCATGTCCTTGTCGATGAGCATAAGGTCCTTTGAGATTATGAATCTGTCTAGCTTTGAGGCTACTTGAGTCTCTCCTCCTCTTTTATTGTTCCAAGTAAAGAGACCATTACTCGTATTAGTGTCAACTAGTTTCATATTATCTATAAAAGTTTGAAATGCTAAAGTCTTTTCTTAGAGTTCTGGTTCCCCCTTTTTTCATCGAAAGTGATTTGATCATGTTGAAGTCCCCACCCATGATCCATGGTATTTCTGCATGTCTCTCTCTGAGATCCACAAGAGAATCTAGAAACCTGAGTTTATCATCCATTCTTTGAGGGCCATAAACATTCATGACTAGATAGGTCTCCATATCTCCCATAGGCTAAATAACCATTGATAAATAATTCCTAGATGTCTCAGCATCTATTATTGTAAGGACTTTGGACACCACATATCTCCACAATGTTATGATATTGTCCACTTTGGGCCTAAGCCCTCATGGATTTGCTTTTGGACTTACCCCAAAAGGCCTCATACCAATGGAGATATTTGTCCATCCTTATATACCCATGATCCTCCCCACTTCTAGTCAATGTGGGCTTTGGTCGTATACCCAACAATCCTCCCCGCGAACAAAGGACCATCGAGCCTCCCCTCAAACGATTATCCATCCGTCCACTCTCTACCAACCAGGATTCTCCGCTCCAATGCGTTGGAAGCACACGCCTTACATGGAACACCACCTGCCTCGAGAGCTTGCTCTATCCCAGGTCAACTCCTCTTCACCGTGTTAGGACCAGGACACGTCCATGAAGAATCCGGAGCACACCGCCTGTCTAACCGAGCTCATCCACGGATCCCATCATGATATTACCGGGGCCCACCACCTTTGTTCGGCATTCCGAGGATTCATCCACTTGGCTAACTTCGGGGCATGGCTCTGATACCATGTGTAAGGACCCTGGACACCACATATCTCCACAAAGGTATGATATTGTCCACTTTGGGCCTAAGCCCTCATGGATTTGCTTTTGGACTTACCCTAAAAGACCTCATACCAATGGAGATATTTGTCCATCCTTATATACCCATGATCCTCCCCACTTCTAGTCAATGTGGGACTTTGGTCGTATACCCAACAAGGGGATACCGCGCCCAGCAGGTCCCCAACACAAACATTGTGACTCGCCCTCAAGTAGCTCTGCAGGCGCAAAGATATTAGTGCAAAGACCTCACAACTTCATCTGGACAGTCACAACCTCGGCAACACACTTTGCAGCTGCTTGCTGGACTTCTTCCACTCTCTGCTCGGTGACTGCCACTAAACTTCCACCCTGAATCTTCTGCTGATTTTCCTACACTATCGTAAGCTTTCATTCTATGGAAGCTATGACCATATATGCATCATTTATCCATGGTTGTAGGTGTGCTTTTAGGATCGCTTCTTCCTGCCAAGCGAAATCCACCTGTTCCTTAAGACCCTTTGCCTCCTGCATCTCTGCGAGCCTCTGTGTAAGGGAAACCATATGCACAATCCCTTTGACCTCATTATATCTTTATTGTAGCTCATGTGCCTCTGTCTCCAGGTGCTCTACATTTGGTTCCTTATACAGGGTGGTCAGGACCTTGAATGACTGTTCAAAAATACATATGCAATATACTATTATATTGTCAAACACCACTATTGTTGTTGTAACAGTCATTTCATATTGTTCCCTAACTTCCAGTGCAGTTGGAAGTTAAGCCTTCAACTACATTTCTGTGATTTATAGGTTCAGCTCCAGCTAAATCCTGACAATCTATGTTCGAGCAACGCGCACCCCTGTGGCAAACTTGAGGACACGTACCTCAACTGGTTCTTCTACCTAAAGGTCCAACTCGGAGACCATTTGGCAGGCTTCCTCCACTATCTACATGATTTTCTTATTCTGCTCCACTGCCTCATTGCGCTCCAAGCCTAACTGCTCAATATTGATGCGCTACTCACTCATTACCTACAAAGCGCGACTCTCCTAGGCACTAAGTTTTGCGGTGACTCCATGCTGCAAGAGGTGGAGCATCTCTTGAGGGAGTGTAGCCATATTCAATCCCACCCCTTTCAAGCTGTTGACCATGGGCCTATCAACCTCATTTTCTATAGTAAGTGCCCCATCCAGTAGCAGTATCACATTGGTCATCGTTGTGCGCAACATCTCCGTGGAAGCTGAAGTGACAATCGCAAGGCTGGTGGACACTGTACCAACCTATGGAGTACAAGCCTACAACTCCTGTAGCTCTATCTGAAGAGCCACTAATACCAATTGCTACTAATTTTTGAACTGTTGGAGGACCTCCGCGGTGACATCCTTCATTGTTCCCCCAATATCCTGCAAATCCCCCTCGGTGAGGGTGATTGGGTTCAAGGATGTCTTTGAAGCCTTGATTTTCTTCCGTGGCACTGCCTTTTATTTCAGTTGCTGATGCTTGATTTAGGTGGATGTTGTCTGTGAGTTCGCACCACCTTTTTCTATCGACTCCTTTCTTTCTGCCTTAGCCCCGGGCGAAGGTGACTTCTGTCCTTGACACTCTTCTCCTCATGTCCTCTACTATTTTTCCAATTTCACGGTATCGTGAGCTTCTTGGGTCTTAGCCTCTTCATCCTCTTTCCTGCACTTCTTAGCCAGTTGCACCATTCTGAGCTTTATTTCTTCCTTCTTACACTACATAACAGACTTGTCCATTTCCACCATGGAGCCTATTGCAGTGCACCACTTCGGCAGCCAAGACTCGAGGAATAAAAAGATAAAATATTATGTTGCTAGATAAGGTAAGCTATGCCATGTCTTCATGAGGTCCTTCTGCTTGCTGATAAAGACATGGTGGAAATCTACTTTGAACTCTGAAAAGCTCTACAAACTAACGTATACTATGGGTGACAACTGCAACTTGCAATTGAAACCCATTCAGATACTCATCTCCATCAAGATCCAAAAGATCTTGCTTTCTTTTATGCGTTGTGCATCCTTGGTCACGCACAATAAAGCATACTTCGCTGCCTCTCAAAGGTCTAGCGTGATCGAAGGAAATTGGCTATCTTCGAGGAGCTCCCATGCCATCAATACAATCGATAGCAAGAGCCACGCATAGTGGAACTTCTTGCCCTACTGTTGTGCCTCGCGATAGTTTGCAAGGAACTCGTTGCATAGATAATTTTCCCAGTTGAACTAGAGCCCTTCAGCACATTGAGCTACTAATGCAATCATAGGCATAGGCACCTCATCCATGTGGTACTTCCGCATTACCTTCCCTGCTAATATTTGTGTTGCTATCTTGATAGCATGGTTGTTAATGCTCGAGATGGCATATCCCCACTTCTTCTTCTCCAACTTGAATTTATTCTTCATATCTTCCACGAGGGCCAACTCACCACCTTTTCCTTCGAATATATTGGCTAGATCCTCCCCTGAGTAAGGCAATCGTGTGATATAACGTATCAAGTGGTCTGTGATGGGAATGGGCTCCTCTAGCCACAAACACCCATCATGCACCAAGTAGAGCAGATGCCTAATGACGAAGACGACCATTGGGGTGCAGTGTTAATGCAATACCTAGAGTAGGTTGAGCAACCTGTCTTTATCTACACCCTTGAGCCATGTCCACGGCTCTAATTCGATTGTTCCAGCAGTCGTGTCAATCAGTTGGTGCATTAGCTACTTAGTCACTAAATGCAAGAATTTCTCGTGATCTGTGAGGTCCCAATATTCGAAATTTAGTACAAGAACCTTCCTTAAGTGCGACCCCTCAAAAACAATGTCATATGAGAGGAACGGAGTTTGCAGGGAGCTCTTACTCCCATTTATGTCCTTTGGCACCTTTGCTTTTCCCTTGCGTGGAGGAACATATTCTGGTAACCTAGTAATGGGGTCCACACCCTGGGTTTCAAATTCCATTTCCAAATCCTCCTCATCTGCTAGGATTTATTTAGATTCCTCCTCGTCTGCCTCTAGATTAATGGCCTTCCCCTTTTCCTGCAAAGTGAGCTTTTTCCTCTATGGGTTTATTGGTGAGATGCACATCAATAGCATAGTATTCTTATCCTTATTTGGTCTCGGTATCCTAGGTGATTTAGGGACTTCGACTACCACTTCGACACTTTCTAAGGCGACTTCTACTACCTCAATTTCCTACCCGTCTTCCTTGACTGTCACCACTTTTGTGTCCATGGATTCCATGGGTGTCAACATCATTCTATTTAGGAGGTCCTGCATCTCCTTCGATAATATCTCAAATGCTCAACTTGCTCTCAAAGCCTCAAAATTTGCACGATCCATACACACCTGATAGTGTGACAACGAAGTTTTCAAAATGCCAAGTGTTTTTCGCTAGACATCCATTTGTAATCTATTGGGCCTTTTGAATTCAAATCTCACTATTCCCCAAACATTCAACCCATTAATTCTAAAGTGGCAGCATATTTTCAAAAAATGAATCCATAAATTTTTCCTTAAGTGCCTGCTTCCCACTCCATTTGGCCATAATCCGACCATCAAATTGTGAATAGTGACTTTAACGATCACTTTTTGGCAAACCTGCACACTATTTCCACAAGTAGCGCAACTTCCTTCGCATTGTTGCAAACCTTGTGACACTTCTATGCTTTGCACAATCCTAAAATCGTGCAGCTCCCCAACCTGGGCAGTGTAGTTTATAGTCTCGCGCCTCCTTTCAGCTACCTGGAGTGCTAAGACTGTGCTACTTTCATTTAGTCACATGGCTGAATTGTTGGTGTATGGCTTCAAGTGACAGCCATTCACCTTTCCTAGGAAGGGTTCTCCATTTAACTTGACTAGTTGTACCACTCCTCCATCGGTAATCTTCTTAATAACATAAGGCCCTAACCAGAGCATCCCAAATTTTTTGGGGAATTTATCAAACTTACTATCACACAACAAAACCAGATCATTTATCTTAAATGTGTAGAACTTGATGTATCAATCATTCCATGCCTTTTCACACTGCTTTTGGAGATGTTGGTGAAACCTAGCCAAAAATATTTCTTCTTCGAGCTCATCCAGTTGCACGATGTTGGGTTGTGTCATATTCTTTCCATGACTAGCCCACTTAGTTAACTGAGGGGTTAGGAGGGGGGCAGAGCCCCCCCCCTTTCGTTGCACCGATTGTGTAGTGGGGGGAGTCACAGGGGGTTTGAGGGGTGCAGGTAACCCCACTCTATGGGGTTTGGGGCAGTGCCCCAGAAAATCTTGGTTTTGGACCCTATGTTAGGTTGGGCAGAACTACCTATGGTTTTGTGCATGATTTTCGCACATGGTTTTGGATGCGATGGTTTTCGGTCCATGGTTTTGGATGCGATGGTTTTCAGCCCATGGTATTAGATGCTTCGGCATGTATAAATATGTATTGTAACATTGAAAGGAACATAATGAAAAATCAAGCTGGTAGCCCTAGTTTTGGGATCCAGGGGAAAATCTCTTTGTATATGTGTTTTATGCTCTCGCATTGTTTATTTTCTGTGTTTTAGAATTCGTATGTAGGTAATTTCTATACGGGGTTAAAACCTACATGTGAGCCTCTCTTCCAGGGCTTCGCATCGGGTTTTAATGTGATATTCATCACTCCTAGGTCTCTAATTATTCCTTTTAGATCCGTAAACATGGTAGGGAATAATTCTTGGTATTTGCAGAGCAATTCATGGACCTTATCCATTATTGCATGATCTCAGTAGTCTCCAATCTTCACGAATTTGGGCTCTACCTTTGTACCAGTGTTCACTTGTTTTGTTTTAATCAGCGTGGTTATATCAGGGTTCTCAATTTGCGGTCCATGAACCTTGCAGTGTCCTTCTATTTCTGTAATGTTGATCTTCCGTGGATCCTCATCCTCATCTTTAGTAGTTACATTATAACATTTGAGTGTCTGACTTAGTTGAGTAGCCCATTCTGGTTGAATCGGGTCTAAAGGATCCTATTGTATCCTAAAGATGGCTTCTCTCACTTCTTGTAGTGCTTCATCAATACTATCAAACCCATCCTCAAAATTGAATGTCATCATGAATCCTTTGTGCAGGATATCCCATTCTCTTGTCCCATGGCAGAGCTCTGTTTCTATATACCAATTCATTGGGATAACATCTAGGGTATGAAAGAATAGGTGCACCCACTCAGGTTGGGGCTTTTCTCCATAAGCGTGCATCCATTGGGTCAGATGTGCACGCAGATCCTTCTGCCCATCATAATTTTCTGTCAGTCACTTCACAGGCTTCCCAAATCGTGTTCTCATCATCCTCCTACATTCGCGCTAATCATCGAAGCTTCCCTTGTGCATATCCCACCATCTTGTGGGCGTAGTGCATAGTGCCTAGTACAAAGCCTGGAAGAGTTGCTTTTCTGGTATCTCCTTTTCAAATGCATCCAAAAATATATCTACCTCATTTAGACCATCATAAATAGGAAGATTTCTTGCCTTTGACGACACATAGTGCAGCGATTAGGTCATCATGTTGCAATTCAATGTAGTTACTTCATGTAATCGATTCTGCCAATGTTTTATTTCTTTGTCGGAGTGTGAAGTGTAGGAACTATCACAATCCCATGTAATCCATCCATCCGTGGTGGGATTCACCCTGTCTTGGTCTCACGATGTTATCTTATAGATGCAGTCCAAATCATCATCACTCTCATAATTGCAGAATGGTTTCATATAGCACGACCCTTCAGCAGGATCCAGGGGTATTATTACACGCAATGATTTATTATCAAAGATCATCTTTCACTTCTTTAAGTTGATCACCCTATTCATGTCATTAACCTAATCAATGCTAAGGAGCACATGATAGGGGTTACTCTCATCCACAATCTCTATTATTTCAAATTATGTCAGTGCGCTCGCTCCCTCAATGTCCACAATCACCAGCTATAGCCGCCCTGTGGGGATTATTTTCTTCTGATTCACCATCCTTAGCTGAATCAGAGACCATTGCAGTACAGGTCTCCCCATTCGATCCCAAGTCCGCTTTGGTAGGACATTCACGCTTGACCCCAAGTCCAAAATGATCTGATCCAATTCATACTCTCCTATTTGTGTGGTAAGTCTCATCTCCCATTCTGTCCTTGTTTTATGCTTGCCAATTTTTCGTACTACGTGTGGCTCACCTCGCATAGTCCCTTTCACAACCTTACTATCATGCAATAAATTCATACAAGTCTCCAGGAAATTTCTTAGCATAGAAGGGTCCATCTCTAGCTCAGGCTTATCCTTGCTTCCTGAGGTGGAGGCCTTAGCAAAGCTCTTCTTAGCTTCCATGAAGGCTTCACGAGTGTGCTCCAAGTCGAATTCAACCACTTTTACTGAGGCTCTATGAACCCATGTAGTGTCTTTTGGTTGTTTCCCCTTGTCATCCCCTGTCGTGATCCCACTCTTGAGCACTATGTTTACATTCAGATCCTGGTCATGTGGCTCATACCTCATCATCTGTAGGTTCAAAGTCGGTGGAGGTGGTAGCACCACTTTGTCTCGTATCCTAAATATTAGTATAGGACAATATTCTATTTCATGATCAAACAGTGTGTAATACTTGCATGACGGAGGTGTTGGATTAGTGAAATCACAGGCATAGTGTACTGGTCCTCCACAATTGTAGCAAATCAACTATCCTTGACCTCTACCAGGTCCTCCTCCACCTTGGCCTTGTACACGCCCCTGAAATACCATACATTCCATCCTTGAATTCTCGTTAAGGGGTCACATTTCTACCTGAACCCTGTAGGTGGGAGTTCTATCCATCATCAATTCATAGCTCCTACAAGTAGGATCATCATGTCCTACCGACCTACAAAAGTTGCAGAACAGTTGTTGCGGTTCTTGTACATACTTTTGTAGCAAGTGATAGTTATTCGTGGAATATTTTCCGACTACCTGACGGATAGCACACCATAACGCAAGCCCCATGCTAGGTCCTTCTTGAGCTTCCGACCTTAAAGGTATCGGTCCTCCCCTTGCAAGGTAATTTGTAAAGATCGGGTAATGGTCTTTGTTATGACCTTGAATTTTGCATTTCAAGTACCATACTTCCTTGCATACCTCTGGTCGAACCGTCCTCTCCTGCTTCAGACCTTGCATCTCAAGGCATTGATTCTTCAACTTCACTTGGATCTACTGAATTCCTAGGTTAGGATCTTGCATTAGAGTCTCATGTAGTCTAATGGAAATCTCCAAGGCCTCTACCTGATTTGTTATCTTTTGCTGCGATAGCGCACTCCTTAAGTGTGGTAGTAGCGAAGCCACAAACCACTCGCAATGTTGTCCACTTGTCAAATTCATGTTGGCTTCGTGGATTGTACATTTCAACCTCCGATCTAGTTCCCAAGGCGTCTCATCTGATCGCATCTCGATCTTATTGAATCCCACAATCGACTGAGCCTCAAATTTAGGCATGCTAAACTCCCTATTTAGTGCTCCCTAGATGTCTGCTACTCCAACATTCAGGTTATCGTTAGAGTACTTAATATACCAGGTTAGCGCGCAAGGTTGCAGAGCACTAACTAGTGTCACCTTCTTTATGTAATCATTTGTAACACCTTGAGCTTCCCATACAACCCTCACAACAAACCAGAATTGGTCTAGGTCCTCATTTCCCAAGCCTTTGAACAAAGGAAATTTCACTGTATTTTCCATACTGAACTGTGGTGGAGGTGGAGGTGGTATACGTGAAGTTGGAGGTTATGGTAGTGAAGTCATAGGTAGTGTGGGAAAAGGTCGTATTCGTGGGAATCCTTGTCTTATTAACTGAATAGCGCTTTGCAACGAAACCTTCACTATCGCTTCTTCATCCCTTTGTGGAGGTGAAATCAAGGGGTTGTACTCTGGACCCTTGTTTCCTTTGTTTCTGTAAAATTTTCCACTTCACGTAGTCCCAAACATCAAGGTAGATCCATAACCCATTTTTTTCACAACAACATTTTAATCCAAGTATTCAAAGATTTTACGTACATACCTCAAATTCAATAACAAATCCTCCTATGACGCAATTGAGCAAATGATCGACAACATGGGAGATCTTATCCTCTGATGCTTCCAACCTTCACACTAGCTTTGGGGTCCACACAATAGGACTGTAAAGTTTCCACCTTCCTTGGCTATCTGCTAGCTTCATGATCCACTCGTATAGCTTAATAGGGAAAGAGCAGAAAAAGATTTCGTGGATCTCTGTATACAGGTATGGGTCCAACCACTATTCTTTTTATAGGCGTGGGTTTCTATTCTCTTGTGCCATGAATTCATGGATATTTCTATCCAACCAATCTCCAATCTCTTTCTTAGTTCGATTCCAATGATACGATATCACATGCAGATTTTGGTCCCAATAATAGAACCATTTGTTCGCTTGTGAGGGCCTGACCCAGGTTCAACATTAGTTAGCCAAACAAATCCCTACACTATTGGCCATTTCAGCATCACTTCGCAGAGTGCGGACTGAGGTCTCACTCGAATTAGTATGGGGGGATGTTGGAAGCAAGTTTCTGCACTGTTAAGATGGTTGTGATGTCGTTTATCTCTTCTATCCCTGCCTTCGTGTAGATGATCTTGTTGTAGGGCTTGTAAGACAAACCCTCTATTCCGGCTTTGAATACCTTCGTGAAAGTACACGATCGACCTTCATGCAGCTCTAACTTGTAGCTCAAGTACTTTCATGTTGTTAGGGTAGCGAACTACGATTGCTCCCAAACTAGGCTAACCATCTTACTTATCTTATTAAGAAATCTTAGTTAGCTTCACGTAAACAGATGTTCTTACATGTATTCACTTAACCCACACATTTACATACATTCGCACATCATATAAGAATTATAAGTGAAATTCATTCCCAACATAACAAGATGCATAAATAGGAAATAAAGACACAGAAATTGTAAAATACTTCTCTTTATTAATAATTCCAGACGATTACAGACTCGACCCACCCTGTGCACTCAACTGCAAGGGTTTGCACACTCAACTATAGACTTATACCATAGGTCTCTAAGAACTCACCTTCAGAGCCTCTACCTATGCTGCGACCCAAACTTAGATTTATAACTCAAAGCTATGTGTCTATATTCTATTTTTTTTTTTGCTACTTAGAGCTTAGATCTATTTATGCAATCCCACAGTCCGCGAACCATGGGTAGATCTTTTACAACTGAAATTACATTTCCAAAATAAGGGTAGACAACCCTATGACTCTTTAACACCTACGTGCTCCACGACCACAAAATGCGAAGTCTTTACACTTGGATTACAAAATTTGACAAAAATATGGGATTTTAGCCCCAAAACTACCCTTGGGGGATTCCGTGCACAACAATTTTTCTACCTCCACCAACCATCCACTTAGTAGCTAACCAATACACAAAGACTCCAAAGGCATGCTGCCTTGTTACACAATATTTTGTCATATTCCAAACTTTATGCATAAAGTGTCGTCATTTGTGCCATTGTCTTTGCAAATGTTATAAAGTGGAAAAAGTTGTGTAAACTCATTCACCATGAATTATATGCTCAATAGATCCCTGAAGAGATGGAGAAATAATGTCTTATAGCAATTCTTCAAAAATTTGTGAAAAATCCTAATTTGCAAGACCAACGCTACTTTTAGTAGGAAAATTTGTGCTAGTAACCGTTTTTCTAACTAGTGACTCGCGCTTGCAATGTGACTTTTGATAGGGAAATCCATGGTGATCCTCTTGAGGCAATTTCTCCAAAAATGGAGCACAATCTTCTCTCACTAGAATCCTCGAGAATGACAAGCTAGTAGTTGTTGGGTGAAGACATGGTCGATTACTCCCATTTAGAGCCTTTGATCCTACCTTTAGGGATATTACCTTTGGGATAATGACATTCTTCCCCCTATGGTAGATCTCTAACCTCCTCTCCATCACTACAAATCCATTCTTCACTTTTCTCAGTGGGTTGGTCATTTTTGGTTGTCATTCTTCTACTCAATTGTGCTCAAATGCTACCATTTTGGTGAGAGAGGAAAGGAGAGATTGTTAAGTTTTGATTGGACTTGAAACCATCCTGAAGGAGGCCTTCAACATCAAGGCACCGATTGTATGCCTCCCTCTTTGATTTAATCATTAATACAAAGCATTTTTTACTTTCCATAGGCTTGTCTATGATGTTTTGCTTAGTAAAATACTCCTTGATTTGTTTTTATAACTTATATTGGAATGCATTTGTTATGGTCTCTCTTGTTTTTGTACTTTGACCTCTCTTGCAGGCATCCAGATGCAAGGAATAATGAGGAGTAGGCCTGGATGAAAGGGGCTCAATATCATCATCAAAGGTCAAGCGCGTAGGGGAGAGGTAGGCCATCTCCTTTTCTCATTTTTCATTTTGATCTCGGTTAGGGAAGTTTTCTTGTTTTGTAACTGTTGTTACTAGACCCACACATTGTGTTAGAGGGATCACTTCTATCTGTAAAAGGAATTTTCTAGTTAACAAATTGGCGACTCCTTTGGGGAAGCCTACACCCTTTTCATCCTCCTTTCATATTTTCCCTTCTCGTTAAGTTTGGCCAACCGTCGAAAGACCTTGTCTTTGGATTGATTTTCAGTCTGTACTCTAAATTGTTGGTGTCATAGGGTATCAGGTTTAGATTTGGTTCTTGATTCTTTCTTGTTTTTCCTAAAATTTCCTCACTCAGTAGGTGTTTTATCTTAGATGATCGTGCTAACAACGCATGTTTCTCCCTATACAGTCACACTAAAAGCCCTGTCTTCCACTGTTTACCTGCGCTGAAGACCAGCATGTTTTTTTCTATGAAAAGTAGTATTTCCAACATGGGATTTTCTATGAAAAGTAGCGTTGATGACCCTGTCAACACGGGTTTTACTATATAAAGTAGTGTTGGTCCTTGCATATGATAATTTTTAAAGTCTCTATTGAAAACTATAGTGTGTCCTAGTCTTTGAGGTCTCTTCTCCACTTTATCTGCATCAGTCTCTCTTTGTATGCTTTTGATTTCTTTGTGGAATGCAAAAGATTGTCTCTTGCTTGAAGTGGTTAAAAAACATATTTTGATTGAGTTTTTTCAAGTTTTGAGTCGATTGAGATATTTTTTTACTACTTGTGTGCTTGAGAATTATTGATTGTTCTGTTAAATAATGATTTGTATTTTGCATTGAATTAGTTTTCATTTCGAAAAATTTACTTTTCGTTAAAATTGCATTAGATCACTTGCATGAAAAGTTATTTTATGGAATTAATTATTGGAAATAAATCACATTTTTCAATAATTGAAAATTAAATGGTGCATTAGTTGCATTAGATCATTTAAAGCAACAAAAAAAACATAATTCATATAAGTGCATCTTAGGAAAAGTGAAAATCATTTTTAATTTTTGGCATTTCATTTGGAAAGTGAAAGTGAAAGATCTAATTAGGAAATATTTGTTTGATGCATTCTTAATTGTTGCATCATTGTTTGAATCTCTTCCCTTACTAGATTATCTTTCATTGAAATGGAAAGAATCCTTTTCTTATGATAGTTGCATCATAGGAGTTCAGATGACATAGTTTTGAGCCTTAAAACTGAAACTTAATTGAAGATAAACTTAAAATTTACCTCAATTAACATAAGGAGAATTTGGAACTTAACACAAACATTTAGAGGTCTAGGCCAGTGTTGTAGCGGCTACAACGACCCTCCAAAATTTTGGTCTGCACCAATTTCGAAGCCTCTCTTGAAGAGTTTCACTTGATCACTGTGCACACTCAAGTTCACTCATTGAGCTTGTGTGAGTCTTTACGTTCTCCTTGCTTGTTTATTGCATTTAAGTCCCCACATGTTGATGTCTAAGTCATGCTTGCAACTGTGTTATGGTCATGATCAAACTCTTTGCTTCATATCTGTTTGTTTTGTTCACCATGAAAGCACCTGTCACACTCACACACAGAGTCACATTCACTGTAGCATAAGCATCGTCTCGATCATGAATGATCAACCACGAGTGTCATGCTTGTTGCTTGCACCGTTGATTAGTCAAGTTTAATATGTGTATCTGGATGGTTTGGTCGGTTTTTTGTCAAGTCATGTGATTGTGTGCTCGTATGATCACCTATGCATCTTTCGATTGTTCACACACTTAGCCATTTTTGTTGAAGTTCTGACGACTCGACTCCTCACTGGCATCTGGACCATGACGCTACTTTCAAATCGATCGACTCTCAACCAAAACAGTGTAGAAGCACCAAGCCAATCCTTTCAAGTTGCATTACCCGGAAGCAACTCAATCAACTCCTATGTTGGCCACCCGGAAAATCAAACCTAACAGTCACCCCGGGACTGACTCCCCTCAAACATTGTGTAGAGGCCATTGACCTCACCCGTTCAACTGACTAAGAAAATTGCATAGACAAGTCAGACCAACACCAAGTGCTCATCCCTATCTCCTTTAGAAAATTGTGCAGTTTTCCCAGTCAGTCATCCAAACGGTCGATCGACTATTCATCTCAGAAATTACACACTTTTCCCAATCAATCATCTGGACAGCCGACTAACTGTTCATCTCACAAATTGTGTAGTACTCATGAGCAAGCCTTCTTCTATCCATCAGTCAGCTCAGCTAAAAAATTATGTAGATATGATTAGCAAGCCAGCCTCCTAGCCTCAGTGAAGTTTTCCCAGCCAGCAACTCCTAGTAGCATACTACCTATTCCCTCCAGGAATTGTGCATTTTTTGTTGCTCAGTGACTGAGCAACCAACTACTAGTTCCCTCTGAGAATTGTGTAGTTTTGGCTTCTAGTGACCCCAGTAGCCAATTGCTATTTCCCTTTGGGAATTGCACAGTTTTAGATGCCAGTGACCCCAACAACGAACTGGCAGTTCCCTATTGGAATTAAACAATCCAAGCTGCAAGTCTCCTAGACAATTCCCCAAAAAAACTATGCAATCAATGCTTTCTGACCATTCTTGCAACCCAACCTGTCCCTCTAGAAAATTATGCAACTCTGGTTGTCCAGCTGTTACTAATTGTTCATTCCAGAAAGTGCATAGAGTGTGCCTACCTTTCCCCCCTACAACCTTGACCGTCCCTCACAAAATTTGTGCAATTTTGCCTCCCAACTGAGCCATACCTTGTAGACTATCATTGTCGACTCAAATTTTCTATCTCCATCCCTAAGTGGCTCTTGCACAATTTTCATCAATAGTTTCCTGAAGCCATCATCCCACATCATAGCCTTGCTACCTCTCCTAGTCACCTGCTTCAGAATGATCATATGTCATGGTAGACTAGGAGCTTTTGGATTTGATGTCATCTCATCATGAGTGATTGCAGGTACATGTACACCAACAAACATGTCAAGACAATGAACGGGATGTATGAAAGGGAGCACATGTAGATGGAAAGGATCACCAATGGATGAACGAATGAAGCATGTTAAGCAAATGAACACAACGAACATGCACCTTAGTGAAAAAGTGAGCTTGTCAAGCCTTCCAACATGAAAGCAAGGAAAGCCATGCTAAAGCTTCATTAAGCAAAACAAGGACCATCGAAGACTTCACACACCTTTCCATGTGGAGGTGAAGCTATGATACATGATGAAGACATACATCACTTAGCAGCACTCTAGCTCGACATGCACTCCAGTAGCAGCACGAATATACCAGCATTGTCATGTCAAGTCATGTCGAGTCAAGTCATGAGTCATGTTGCCCACATCTCCACTATGGGCTCGTTTTCAATCAATGTGATGTAACGTGGAAGTCCAATAGACCCACCGGTTGAACATAGAATCATGCAAGTCGAAGAGTCATGGAAGTCGAATGGTCATGAGGGTAGTTGAACAACCATAAGGATGAGTTTCACCCTTGGCTATAAATACCCCCCTCATTTGTACATGAAAGGAACTTTCACCTCAACTCCTCCCACATAGCCAAGAGAGTCTATAATCTTTTCTTTGAGGAGTAAGTAGTGGTTCCAATGCCCCGCTAATGAGGTTAGTGATGTATGGTGTAACGATGTGTCTTGGAACTTTCACTTAATTGAGAAGCCCGTTAACAAGAAAGCACATTTTCACACATGTATTGTATTTGTTGTAAGACTGATATTTAACACTTGTAATGCATGTTTCTTTAACTTGTGTTCTACATCTGAACTGATTCATTTGTTGTAATGCATAATCTATTAATGGAAATGTGTTGTATATGCTATTAATGTTGTCCTGTTCATTTTGACTGCTCTGTCAGACATTAGACAGACCTTTCACATGAACCTTGTTGTAACAACCCTTGCACTTGTTCGGACTGATTTGTGAGTGTTGTACGTGTTATCTTACCTTGTATGTTGTGACTACCGCATCTGAGCGAACTACTCCGTCGAAGGCTGTGTATGCCCTTTTTTGTTGTGTGTTCCTAGCCAATTTGGGAATGATCCCTTTCAACCTAGAACTCACCTTCACCTTCTTCCCCTCATAGTGAAAGAACCATTGACACAAGTACATTTACACTCACCAGGCATGGATCCTCACTTCTCAGAGACAAAGTGAACCACTCTCCTATGCTAACAAGTAAGATTTGAGGCAAATCCTTAATACAATGGAAACCAGGCCATCATATCGGATATGACTCCTACACCAAGCGAGATCTAGTTGGGACTTCATACAGGGGTGATTCCCTGAATGTTGGCGGGTCCAAAACTATCAACATTTCTGGTGCTAGAAGGAGGGATGCCAATTGTACATGGCTAAAATTCCCCTTGCACTCACTCATCAACCATCTGGTCTAGTCAGTAACTCACACTCCCTCTCTTACGAATCAATACTTCATTACTCCTCACCTCCCAGAATTGAACACAAGATTTCATATCAACACCTTTGTTTTGTTCGTCCCATCACTTGTCAGTTCGTGAAAGTAGTCGGACTGATTCCAGGTGTACAGTATCTTCCACACACATCTAAGAAGCCAAAATACACTCCCATGAGGGTTGTTGTATTATCTGTGGAAGAAGCAGTCCTTGCTACTCTTGAAGGTTTGGAAGAAGCTATTGAAGATGGATAGGAACCTCCAATATTATTTGAAGATGAACAAGGAACTCTTGTGGTATTGGGATCGAACTCTAGTATAAGAGGTGGACGGGAAGGTAGTGAAGGAGGTGGAGGTGGAGACGAACCGACATAATCAGATCTAGAACCATCATATTCCGAAGGAGAGGAAGAAGACGAAGAGGAAAAAGAGGAAGAAGAGATGGCTGACCCAAATCTTGAATGGATGACTCAGGGACCATTGGATCTCCTGGTTGTTCTACACAAGATGCCTAAGCGAGTAGAGAGAATGAACATCAAGCTCAGCCTTAACAACATGGTGAAGGCAAAAGGCCACTTAGAAAACGTTTACCTACAGCTGTAGACCCTTGAGGTACGTTATGACAACGTAGCATGCATATTGTTTCCATGTACCTTGGATGGTCACGCAATTACTTGGTATCACATCCTTCCACCCCGCCCCATACAAAATTGGGGTTCTTGTTAGAAAATTATATATTACAGAGCAATGGAACACATAAAATATTGCAGAAATATAAACATAGAAAACACATAAAACAAGAGAGACAGATATACGTGGTTCGCCCAGTTTGGGCTATGTCCACCCCAAACAGCCAATCCTTCCTTTCTATTATCCAACAAAATGAAGAGACGCAACCTACAACAAATTCGTTGTAATATCCTCTGTTTTCTCTCACAGTCTCGCCTCTCTGTTTCTCACTAAGAGAATACACATCTATTACACAGCCTCAAATACAATGCCCTCATACAAAGAGAGAAGTTTCCTTCTAGGGCAAAAAAACCCTAAACTAAACATAAGTTCTACCATTAGATCATCTGCCTAATGAACAACCCAAATTGACTAGAAATTACTATAGTTTTACAAGGCAATTTTACATATGTTTTTAGCTTCAGGGGCACTGCCCCCAAAACCCCTTCCAGGGGACCGCTGGCCCCTGGACCCCAGCCGAGGGGGGATCAACCCCCCCAAACCCCCGTAGGGAGGAAAAGTTCCCCCCGCACCCCCCCATGTGGAGGGGTGTACAAACTTCCTGGGGTATACATCCGGCTGAAACAAAGACCTCTCAACAATCATGCTCCACACCCAACAATCTCCCACCTGGAGAATGATTGTAGCAACTCCACTGCTGCTTCATTCGATAAACAATGACTCCTCTTTGGCCCTGGCTATTTCTCATATTCATCGTCATCCTTGAAGACCAATTGAAACTGAGCATATTGTCAGTTTCTCCCTGGTTACAACTTTTCTTAGCATATCTGTAGGATTCTAGCTAGTGTGTATCTTTTCTAGCTTCAACTCTCCATATTCCAACACTGATCGTATGAAATGGTACTTGAGTTGTATGTGTTTAGTCCTGAAATGAAATGTTGAGTTATTTGCAAGATGAATGGCACTTTGGATATCAATGTATAACGTGCCCATATCATGCTCCTTACCCAATTCACCCATAAACCTTTGTAACCAAATCATTTCTTTACTAGCCTCTATAGCAGCAACATACTCTGCTTCTATTGTTGAAAGTGAAACAACGCTTTGGAGTTTTGAAACCCAACTAACAACTATTCCACCTACAGTAAATACATATCCTGTAGTGCTCCTCCTATTATCTTTGTCACCTGCCATATCTACATCAACATATCCCTGTAGAGAAATGTTTGAACTACCAAAGCATAATGCTTGATTTGTGGCACCTTTCAAATATCTGAGAATCCATTTCACTATCATCCAATGTTCCTTTCCTGGATTGTTCATGTACCTACTTACAACTCCCACTGCGTGTGCAATATCATGCCTTGTGCAGACCATTGCATACATTAAGCTTCCAATTGCTAATGCATATGGAACTTTAGACATATAATCCATGTCTTCTTGGGCCTTTGGGCACATTTACTTACTAAGTTTGAAATGGCTAGCAAAGGGTGTACTAACTGGTTTTGCATTGTGCATATTAAATCTTTTCAACACCTTTTGTATGTACTCATTCTGAGACAATGGTAATTTGCGATTCTTCTTGTCTCTATTGATTCTCATACCAAGGATTTGTTTTGCAGCTCCCAAATCCTTCATTGCAAATGAATTTGCCAATTTTCTTTTGAGCACATTTATTTCCTACATGTTAGACCCTGCAACAAGCATGTCATCTACATACATAACAATATAATATAGCTGCCATCATTTTTTTTTCCAGATAAACACAATGGTTAGAGTGACATCTAGTATAACCTTATTCAGACATAAAGTTGTCAAATTTTAGATACCACTACCTTGGAGCCTGTTTTAAGCCATACAAGCTCTTCTTCAACTTGCACACTAGTTTCTCCTTCCCTTTCACCTCATATCCTTGTGGCTACTGCATATATATCTCTTCCTCCAAACCCCCATGGAGAAAGGTTGTCTTTACATCTAACTGCTCAAGATGCAAATCTTCAACTACTACTAGACTTAAAATAGTTCTGATTGAAATTAACAACAGGAGAAAATATTTCATCAAAATCAATACCTTTCTTCTGTGCAAACCCCTTCACCACAAGTCTAGCTTTGTACCTCTATTTTCCTCCATCTTCTTCCTTCAGCCTGTAAACCCATTTATTCTTCAATGTAGTTTTTCCTACAGGCAACCTGACTAAGTCCCAAGTCTCATTATGCATTAAGGAGTCCATCTCTTCTTCCATGGCTACCTCCTACTTCTTCCTGCTTTCAACCTACATTTCTTCTTCATAACATTCGGGTTCACCAGAATTAGTCAACAATAAATAATATAATGAAGGAGAGTATCGTTCAAGGGGTCTACTTATCCTTGTAGATCTTCTAACACCACTTTCAGGTATTTGGGGTACCTGTTGCTATTGTGGTGGTTGCTACTGTTGTGGTTGTTGATTATTATTATTTTCAGGAACCTTTACTTTTTCAGTGATTTCATCAAGAACTGCGTATTCCTTGTTTTCTTTTTCCTATTTCTTTTCCTGCAACTGATTCGTATACAAGACCTTTTCATTGAATATTACATCTTTTCTCCTAATGATTTTCTGATTTTCGTAATCATATAAGCGATAACCAAAATCATTAGCACCATATCCAATAAAGGTACATTTCTTTGACTTTGCGTCAAGCTTTGTTCTATTTTCTTTATCAATATGGACAAAGGCCTCACAACCAACAGGCTTTAAAAAAGACTAGTTTACCTTTTTACCTGTCCATGCTTCCTCTAGAGCACCACCATCCAAGGAAATTGAAGGTCCTCTGTTTATTAGATAAACAACAGTATCTACAGCATCTGCCCAAAACTGTAAAGGCAATCTTGCATGCAATCTCATGCACCTTGCACGCTCCATGAATGTTCTGTTCCTCCTTTCTGACACACCATTTTCTTGTGGTGTTCTTCGAACTGTCTTCTCTCTACTAATTCCATGCTCTAAACAATACCTATCAAACTCTTTTCTGCAATATTCACCTCCATTATTTGATCCGAGACACTTCAATTTCTTTCCTATCTCAATCTCAACCAAAGCTTTCCATTTCATGAAAGTATCAAATACATCAAATTTATTCTTAATACAATAAATCCAATTTTTTCTAGTTGCATGATCCAGGTGGATATTGGTGGCCACCTGCCAAGTCCACCTAGACCCCCACCATTGTCTTTCTCAGCATTTTCAGTTTCCTTAATTGTAGCACAACTTACTATTTTTAGCAGTTTTTCAGGTCCCGAACTTCCGGAGCCGTTTTGAGGCCCTAAACGACGTTTTTTGGGAATCCAGGGCAACACGTCCCATGGACCCGTGTTACCGTTCCAACAATGATAGTGCTCGAATAGATCTTTCTAATGAGCTATACGCGTCAAACGGAGATCATATGCTAAAGTTACGACCCCGGGAAGTTGATGTACCAACTTACCCCCAAACGGGGCCCACAGTTTGGCGTTTCATCTCCTAGGGTTAGGTTTTGGAATGTTAAGGGTTTTTCATTGTTTCTCAACAATAAATAGGCCTTCGAGCCTCATTGTAAGTCAGTTTAGAGGCATGTAGCCAACACATCTCTTCTCAGAGATAAGCTACCATCGCCCTAGCTAGTTTATTTCCATTTCTGATTGTAAGCATATTTCAGTATTTTCCATTAATGAAATGAAGTATTATTTCCGCTGCATATTTGTGTATATGGTTATCTCTGTAATTTGTTGCGTTCGAGTTTAAATCCGGATCAAGAAGGGAGCTCTTGCCATTTGTATCATCCAAGAATTGTTCATTTGTGTAATGTAAAGGAGGTTGCTGCCTCGAAGAGGCTACTTTTGAAGTCGTTGATCTATCTCTTTCTTATATTTGGTGAGATGGTTGCATAACACATAATGGGATCAAACCATTCCTTCTTAGGGTTCATTAAAAATGGTCCAATGGACTCATCTGAAGTGTTGGGAAAGGATCCCCTAGGGTCAATTTTGGGACAAAGGCCCAAGTTTTGGGGCAAAAAGCTAAGTTTTTTTGTATAAAGTGTAAAGTCTCGACAAGTTGTGGCCATGGAGCTCGTAGATAGTAAAGCGCCATAAAGGGTTTTACCCTTCTTTTATGTAAGTTGTGTCAGCTTTATAGATCTATGCATGGTCCACATACCATGGGATTGTATATGTAGGAGAGCCTTAGAGAGACTAAAGAAAGTAATGAAGATGATGAAGATGAATGTAATGGGTTAGTAAGAGTAAGAGCGAAGAAGTCTTACAGTAGAAGAGAGGCTCTGTAACTGTGTGCATAAAGGCCTAGCGTAGAGTCCGTAGTTGAATGCGCAAGGAAGTTTTGAGTCTGTAAGTAGAATTGAAGTATTAATAAAGAGATTATTCCAAAAATTTCTGTGTTTATCTATTTCCTTCTGTTATGAGTGAATGGACTATTATGTTATAATAAATGATGGGTTTATGAATTAATACTATATTGCTGCGCTATTTTATAT
Organism: Pinus taeda; assembly: GCA_000404065.3. NCBI lineage: Eukaryota > Viridiplantae > Streptophyta > Pinopsida > Pinales > Pinaceae > Pinus > Pinus taeda. The sequence continues at coordinate 301,467 of APFE031671502.1, read as the reverse complement.
GATTTATATTTTCATATGAATGCAAGTAATGGTAACTATTTGCACGAAGAATATCTTATTCTATGTGGAAGTTATTAAACACTTAAGGAAATCTAGGTAAATATGGGATTAGGAGTAACCACAGAAGCATGCAAGTGCTTGATTCACCTGTGTAGGGTCCACGAAAGACATTCATAGACCTTTGTGAAGGTATAGATGTTGGTTAAAGGAATTTATATTGATAAGGCTTAAAGGCTTATCAATATACTTGAAGGTAGGTCTAGGGCATAAAACGACATTACACTAATCTCTGGGTGTGAAAACTTGGTTCCAGCATCCCCCCATACTACTTCAGGTGAAACATCAGTCTGTGCTCTGCGGGTTGATGCTAAAAGGGCCAGTAATCTATGGATTTGTTTAGAAAACTTAACTCTGAACCTGGGTCAGGACCCACTAAGCCAACATGAAGGATGCGCTTAGAGTCTAAGCATATGTTATCATCCTCAAGCTTGTAAAAAATAAAGAGGTACTTGCTAGTAATGGTGTGGGTAAATTGGGAAAAGGTGTCCATTTTACATTTTTATTTCTAAAGGTAACATGTCGCTCTTGAACATGACACTCCATCACATTCTTGTCTAGGTTGGGAAATCCATTTGTCTTACAATTAATCGAACCTCATTGAAATTCTTCATGGTTTTTGGTATTATCGTTAAGTCAAATGCTACCAAGTCAATTGTTGTGTTGTTATGTGTTCAAGATAAGTTCAACCTCAATTCAAGTTCCTTTGCAAATTCTAGCCTTTGATTGTGTGAGCCATCCTTGAGTTAGTTCTTACAAACTCAAAACTTGACACTGTGTTTTGTGTCATAGTCTTTTCTACGATGGGTTGCCTCCTGTTGACTTCAACTCATTATCTAGGAAGTTTCTGTAGCGGCTACAATCACCCTCCAAAATTTTGCCTTAGATTGTTTTGGAGCCTCCCTACCAACCTTACACAACACTTTGTCTCGCTTTGTCAAGTACTTAAGCTTCACTGTTTTCCTCGCACAAAGGAACCCTGTCGATCACAGTGAATCCATTCCCCTCATAGGTTGCTTACACAGACTTAGTCTAGTTGCACCATCCTCTCTGATAGCGTACTGGTCTCCAAGATTGTGAAATCCTGCTAGCCAACCCTCCTAGTAGGATTTATGCAATTTTACCCAAAAATAGGTTGTTTAGCACAATATTTGTGCAAATCTCGGCAGCATTCAGCTGCTCTGCCCATAAATTATGCAATCCCCTTAGGCATTCAACCTAGCAAATAGTCAAGAATGCACTTTTTTCCCAAGAAGTTGAGCACTAGCATGCATGGATAGTCTGGTTGACTAGTTCCACCCAGGACCGAGTAAACTTGACTTGCATGCATGCATGACTTGATCTTCCCAGAATAGCAAGAGATAACATGCAAAAGGCATCCCATGATTCAGGGAGCTATTTTTAGCACTTGATTTCTTTGAGCGCCTGCTTTTGTTTACATATATTCTAGCTTGTCGTAGCTCTGTTTCAATTTTCATTTCTATCTCACTATTGTTGCATGAATGAAACTATTTTGCACATACGTTCATCCAAATGGCGAACGACCTCACCCACATGCATGTTGATCTATTTTCTCAATCTTCCATTCATGCACTATTTATCACTTCTGCTATCACTTAGTTTTTCCATGCATTTCATCGACTTACTTGCTTTTAGTTGCCCGTCGGTGAGTCGGCCCAAGCTTGGCTTGGTCTCTGCCTTCACCAAGGTTGCATTGCACAATCTGGAGAAGGAAGGCTCACCTTCCTCTCCATATTTGTGCATTCTGGCCCAACATTGGCCTCCTAGACTTAATTGGGAATTTATGGAGGTTAGTGGCTGCTTGGCCCAAACATTTGTGAAAAAATGTCTGTGGGCAAGCAGTTTTTCCCAGCTAGAATCGCGCATTACACAATCCCAACATCCAACTACCCAACTGGATTGCACATTTTGTAGCTCCAACAACTAGACAAGCCTCCCAGTTAGTCCAGACTACCTTTTGCACAGTCCTGGCGCCAGTCACTTAGCCTTCCAGTGAATTTTATGCAATCTTGCTCATCAGTTCCCCAGATATGTGCTATGTGCTTCCCTGGATTTTCTTTGTTTTCATTGACATATTTCTTTACATGCATGTTGCTTGTTTTCAGATCTTTCAGGTGTTCATCTATCTCAATGGCTTCCAAGAGAAGAGGATCTTAGGACATTGATGGTATGGCAGCTGGAGCAGCAGTTGAGCAAGCATCCTCTAGTTTGCTGATCTACGAAGATATGAAGCTATATCTAGACAAGGACATCCAACTAAAGTGGCAAGAGGTGAATGAAACATTCACAGGTACTTTCGGAGATGACCTTGAAGACTGTTAGGTGTATGTGAACAGTCATAAGTATGGCCTGTACTGGATTACCTACAGATACCCCACGTCCCCATGTGCGGATATGATTCACTGGATCATCTCTAACACTGACCCCGAGGTGATGACCTTGAGTAGTGTCAGTGGGACGAAGCTTGCAACCTTCTAGGAACGAGACTATAATGAGATGTATCAAATGAATGATCCCATGACTTTCATGACTCCTCCATTCAGCTTGCCCAACAATAGAGGCCACTCCAGGGACATTCTCAATGATTGGGTAAAGGAGCCAACTCATTTCAAGATGACCCCTAATCAGATCTATAAGACGAAGATATTGAGGAAGGCATACCAATACTTGGTAATATTCACATGTCGACTAACTGGCCAAGTGAGCATTGAGACCTTTCCTTAGAGTTGGATGGTCGCGCCGGACCAACTGGCTAGAGACACAAGACCATGCAACTGGTCTGGCATACTGGCTCATCAGCTGAAGGAGCAAGTCACGAAGGCTCGACAGTCACCCGTAGGCATGCATGGAGAGATTTACATGTCCACCTACATTCTAGATGTAGTCTGTGTCTGACATAAGTTATTGGGCTTAGAGTGGGCATGGTCACTGGTGGAGACTATTGTGAGCACATATTTCAAGTTATTGTTTGAGTGTTGCTTCAGAGGAGTAATCATACGGTTGCGACCATCTTGCCACCACAGTGTATAGGTTGATATTTGAATAGGATCCACCCTGCATGTTAGAAGAAGCAATGAGGGAATTGTTAGGAATTACAGATTGGTATGCCTCACTGGACAACATGTTCATCCAAGTGTTCAGTACGGAGAAGCCTCTGTATGTTCTGCCAAAGTTTTCTTCAGACGTGCTTGTCATGTAGGAAGTAGCGTATCATATCTCAGCAAGATTAAAAACTAGGCTGTAGTGGAAGAATAAGGCACCTTGGCCCACTCTTCTATTGTGGATTAGGTTATATGAGATCCAGAGTGTTGGGCAGTGGATCCCCCACGTAACGGTTTTGGGGCTTAAAGCCCACAATTTTGGGTAATGGTATTGTAAAGGCTCCGCAAAGTGCATGGAGCATGAGTTGTGATGAGTCAAGTCAAAGGGTTTTCCGCCCAAAAATAATTTAAGATAATAGAAAGTGAGTCGGCCTGCCCATGGTCTACGGACCATGGGAATGTATAAATAGAGCACGGTTCTTTGTGTAGAAGTTAGTTTTGTGGTAAGCTTAGTTCTAATTGAAAGTATATGGGTTTTTAAAAGTGACATTCACTCTGAGTCAGTAAGTCTGAGTCGTAGGTGGTAGTAGCAAGAGTAGGCTTTACAGCTGGGTGCACAGAGGTCTAGTAGAGTTTGTAGTTGTGTGCGTAGACCCCTGCAGCTGAGTGCGTAGGGAGGAATTAGATTGTACTGGAATAAGAATATTAATAAAAGATAAGTGTTTCTGAAATATCGTTCATCTACTTGTAGATTTGTGTGTTTATTCTTATGTTATGGTTTTATGCATTTCTTTAAGGCTTATGTTTGCACGCACGTGTTACGAATATTGAATGAATGATAAATACTACTGAATTAAGTCAAATATATAATAAAACATACTAGGGGTAAGGGATCTAGGCAGTGACTTTACATGCTCAGTACAAGGGCTATGCGAAAGAAGGATAGCTACGCGAAATAGTACAAGTGTGAAAGATTGGTTCACAATCTTTCCAGACCCCATCAAGACATCCCTAGGGTGTGGAAACCTGGTTCCAGCACCCTCCCATACTACCTTGGGTGAGACCTCAATCCGCACTCCGCAGACTATTGCCAAAAGCGTCGATAGTTTTGGGATTTGTTTGGCTAAAACACTTATGAACCTGGGTCAGGCCCCAATAAGCCAACAAATGGTTCTATAGCCAAGACTGGGATCTGCCTAAGGGATGTCTGATGTTGGAACCCTGGAACCCTACGAAGAAGGAAAATGAAGATTGGTTGGATTAGAAGCTTCACAAGTTAGTGATAGAGGAAAACAAGACCCCACAAAAATCTGAGAAGAGGTGGCTAGATCGCTACGTATATACGGAAATCCACGAGATCTTCTTTGCGTCCTTCTCTTCAGAGCTATATGATCGGATCGCAAGGTTAACTGACAGCCAGGGAAAGTATATGCTCGATAAATCAATAGTGTGGACTCTGGAGCTGGTGTGTAGGCTAGAGGTATCAGAAGATAAGATCGTGCAGTCCGTAGACAATTGGCTTGATCAAATAATATGAGGGTTTACCCCTGAATTTGCGATAGACATGACTGTAAGCTACAGCGAAGTAGAAAAACGCTTTCTCAAGGGACCACGAGGTAAGTACATCAAATCTTTGAATACCTTGATTAAGATGCTGTTATATGAAAAATAGGTGATGCGTATATATTAATGAGTGGAATGATGTGGAGCGGAAAGGTCTACAAAGGTGTCAAAGGGTTAGGAAATAGTCCTTTAATTTCATCTCCGTGAGTGAGCGAGGAAGAGCGCGCTTAGGTTTCTCTGAGGAGTGCGATCAGTTTGATAAGGAAACACATTCTGCAGTTATCATCCACACTAATGCCACTAATCATGTCACCTCCTTCACCTCCATATTTTTCAACACGACTTTCACCAAACTAGCATTTTAGCATGGCGAACACGATCAAGCTGCCTGTATTCAGAGGAGTAGGGAATGAAGAAACAAATCAGTTTTGGTTTGTAGTAAGAGTAGTGTGGGAAGCACACGATGTTAAGGATGACAACATTAAGAAGGCCACATTGGTAAGCACATTACAGGATCACTCATTGAAATGGTATATAAAGCACTCGAATGATCACCGAAATGCAGGAATAGTGGAGATCTAGATTGCGTTGAACAAAGAGTTTAGCTGGCCAAAGTCAGAGACACTGTCGATCATCGCGTTTAAGGAGATCACGATGCTTCCAGGTGAAACCCCCTGGGATCTAGATCAGAGGCTAAAAAGTACGATCCATGAGGCTAATATGACATTGGCAAATGTGCAGCATCGTGCGTCGTTTGTGGTGTCTTTGACACCACACCTGAGGATGATGATGTCACAAAAGAAGCTCTCAACCCAGGCAGAAGCATTGGAAATGGCGATGAGGTTGTATGAAACACCTATAGGGGATCCGGGGCTGGGATTCCAACAAATCGACACGTAGCTACAAAACCTATGCTTGGAGATGCTGAGTTTGAAACAGGATGGGGCGCCCCGGCTAGAAGCATGCAAAGAAGTGTGGTGCATAAAATGTAAAGGCCAGGGCCACGATAAGGATCATTGTCCAGTATTCATGAACTATTTGGCGGGAGGGGGACCAATGCCCTTGAGACCAGAGGCTTAAGTGGGGCCAAGTGTGGCACCTACACTCTAGTGCGTGATTTGTCAGGTGGGGCGAAAGCACACTACAGACAACTGTCACTTTTTGTAGAAGTATACACAAACTGCGCAACAACTATTTTGTAATTTCTGTAGATTAGTGGGCCACAATGAGCGAAATTGTCGAAGTTATGAGTTGCTGATGGATCAAACACCTACCTACAGGATGCAGATCGAGGTGTGAGGTTAGGATCTAGCCACAGCAATAACGCACAGTGGATTCCAAGGACGTGGACGAGGATGAGGAGTAATGGGACCCAGACAAGGGTGAAGATAGTTAATCTGCTATAATTGTGGAGGACCTAGGCACTGTTATGTTCCTATACCAATAGGTGTCATAATTTTTGAATAGCTGAGGTTGAAACTGTAACATGTACATACCTTTGCTTTCTGCAAGTGTTTTCCATATTCAAGAAAATAAAAAAAATAAAAAAATTTAAAGAGGGTGTGTCCTAGAAGAAAAATCAAAGGACAAAAATAATGAAAAAGGTAAAAAAAAAAAAAGATGAAAAATGAACCCCAAGAAAGAAAAAATACCATGAAAGTGTGCAAGTCCAAATGCCACTACCATTTACTTTTTTGCATAATAATAATTTTGTGCAACTTGTTATGCATGCCACAATCCATGGTAACCAAATAGTTTAATCTTGGTTATTCCATGTTTTGAATTTCATTCTTAGAGATAGAGGATAAGATCTGACCAAACTATTTAATCTTGGTAGATAAGTAGATAGGTAGAGTAAATAAAAGGAGCTCAACAGTTTAATCTGAAACCTTGGATGTAATAAGGATATACTTAGATAGATTTCTATTGTAAGAGAAATAAAAATGTTTTGATAAGGGTTTTCTAGCCTAAGGGCACCTTAATAAAGAGTAGAAAAAATGATAGGATGAGTAGATGGGTAAGTAGTTGAATGGTTGTAGAATTGTGATGAATGATTAGTTAAGCTCATATCATTTACTTTCATCAACAAGTTGCTAAAAGTATTGATGATAACTGGACATTTACACAAAGTCAAGTGATTAATTTCCCCATTCATTTTACCTTTAATTTTACTAATTTCCTATAATCAATGTCAAAAGTACCCAAAACCTTAAGTTAAAGGGGCTCAGAGAATTTCTCTGAGTTCTGGAGGGATCAAACCCTCGGCCCAATAACTTATAGGGTCTAAATACTAAAAGCCCCTTATAAATGTTCACCCCCTCCATAAGTCACTCATTTCCCCTAAAAAATCTCTTTTCCTAAGGTAAAAGCACCATTTGACTAGGGAAAGTAATCACCCCCATGTAAAACCCCTCTTTTTCACAAAAACCTAGAAATACACATTTGGCCTAAGTTATAACATTTAATGTGGAGATCAAATAAATTCAACATACATTATACTTAGCGCTCTTTATTTTCCGTTTTCATTTCATATTTACTTCTAACATTATTTAATAAATCCCAAAAAATACTCCTTTCTCGTATGTTTTATTAAAAACCCATATGTTAATAATATCCCACCCCAAAGTTTGAAACGTAAACTTATTAATAAATTAATTAATGGGATTAATTAAGTCGATCAACGACTAATTAATAACCATGACCAACCATCGAATAAAGAAATTAATTAATCAATCAATGATTAATTAATAATCTATCCCCGCTAATGAAATCCCTCCCAATGTCATTAATCCTCAGGTAATTAATCCTTTTGCTCATTACAACCACGTCGTCCCCCTCCATTAAACCTCACATCAAATCATCACCCTGATCACCGTGAGATTTGATGCCTTTTGATCCAACAGTTGATGCTCATATCGGGCGGCCTCCGAATGCAAACCTTTACCCACCCGATGTGGGTGGTTTCATTGTTCACTCCGCCGCAATGTGGCACCTGATGAATGGCATCAGGCGGCCTCCCCCCAAAACCACTTTATGCCAAAAGTAGTGCGATATGATCCCGCTTATCTCCTCCCGCTAACGACAAACTATCACATTTCTCGCTTAACACCAAATTTACTCTTCCCACTGTACCTGCCAAAATCATGGAATTTACTAATACAACTAAAAAACGCATTGTTTTTTTGTTTTATTGTGAAAAAAGCGAACTTTTACCTCCATGCAAGAAATAGAGTACGTGCAATTGTCAACCTATGTGCAAATGCCAATTTACCAAAGCTACTAAACTCTAAACAACCTTACAGATCTGTGTGCTTCCTACAAACAGTGCACAGACACCATTACTCACTCCAAAAGCCGTAACCAAGTATTTATCGCAATTCACTGAAAAACCCTGTTTTGTTCCACAACCTGGACTAAATTGCTTCTAATTTCTACGTAATTTAGTAATAAAATTGCCTGGTGACTTCAAAATACCTGAATTAGACTAGTTTCTCCCAAAACTCATTGAAAACCCTTCGCCCCCATCCTTGAATCCACAAAAACTAAGGATGTATACCCCAATTTCATTGAATGTCATGCCCATTTCTACTCCTCACAGGGATTTAGACCATCTCCCATTGGTAGACAAAAGTTCCCAATTAAAGATACTTCTGTCAAAGAATCCCCTATGAAACTATTCTACAGGTACAGAGACTAGTACCTGAACTGTGCATACTACATTGGACATTGGGAATCAGGTTTACCCAAGTACCAGTTCCCCAGAGTTCATATCTTCCCAGAGATTATCCATTACTGCCATATGAACTATGATCCCATCCAAAGGGCAATAAGGACCTCTGACCAGTATGTATTATTTACCATCACTGTTGAGTCCATTAACGAAGTGCTACAATTACAATCAAACCAAAGCCTAACCCCTCTTTCTTTTGGAGATTTGTTGAACAGATACCCTACACTCTCCTCAATCAAACTTGCTCGGCTATACAAGACCTTCATCAGGGAAGAACAATACATTCCAAAGGATTCTCCACCATACATATATACCATATTCTCTGACCTCGGCTGAGACATCATAGACATAATATCCAGTGTGTTGGGCTAGACTACAAGTGAATTTGTTGATGAAATCATTATAGCCTTTATGTCCATTTAATCTCCGGGGCAACCTCTAGCCATCATGTTTGACAATGCTAAATTCAATGTTGATAAAATGCATGATCAATTCATGAGGTTGGATAATGAAAGAGTGTTCAAATATTATTTAGTTTTATATCATATTTTCATGTATTATCAAGCTGACAAATTCCCAATCATACTCCAAAAGCTTGATACCAGAGGCAACCATAGATCTGTGGTCTTCTGGACTTCATTAATCCACTCAAATAACTCTAAATACTATTATACTAACTTCATAGATCTCTTTCTGTACCCAGTGACAACTATGCTATTGGGAAGCCCTCCCCTCAGAATCAGTGTAGATATCAGGAGGGTCCCACCGTTGTCCAAACAATATAAAGTGGGGGATTGGTACTTGTACCAAAACCATATTGAAATTAGAATATATGGATGTGAGTTGGCTCCCTATAAACAGACTAGATACCTCCCTATGATATTGTTTGCTCTGGACTACTACAGGCAAATGATCAATTTAAATGAGGTGCATTTTGTGAAAACCAAGAAGAAAGATCAAATTAGGATAAAAGATCAGCTTGGCCCATTTATATGTAATAGTAGGGAAGCAAGAAAGGAAGCAGAGGAAATCCTCCAAAGGTTGAGACTGAAACAAAGTTTTATTTGGAATTATGACCCTTTAGACTTCATTTGAAATAGGAGACAAAAGAATAAATTATCCCATTACATCCACCATAGAATCCCTAAAATTGAACAGTATGCAAATCAACTTGAATGGGTAGAAAACACTTTGGTAGACCAAGATAGCACAGAAACTTTCAGCAATAATGTATTGATTGATTTAGATAGAAGACTTGATGAGGATTCATTTGTACAGGTGTGAGGATAAACTCAATCTCAAAGGCAATCACAGGAACACAGTGGACAAACATCAGAAGAAGGGCCATCAGAGCAACCAGGGCCATCAGAGCAGCCAAAGGAATCAGAACAACCTGAGATTTTAGAAGAACTTGCTCAACAAGAACAAATCATGAGTAATCATCCTATTTTGTAGAATCCTCTAAATGAGGAGAGGAATATTAAAAGAGATAGATAGGAGGCCACTCCTTCTAGTAGACTTGTTGCCCAAACTTATGTCAAAAGAAAAAGTTTGAACCCATTTTTAGAACAGGAGTTTACTGAAGAAACAACAACGACTAAAGGTGTAGAGAGCAGGCATACCACTCCTTCAGGACGTACACAAGAACCTTCCACCTCACAGGCTCAAATGCTAGAAAGGAAACAGAGAGTGGAAGTATCCTCTTTTGGGGCTCCTTCTGGCCAGAGCCAAGATATCAAAGAGAAATACAAAGAAATCAAGGAAGGAAGTGAAATATTAAAAGCCCAAAGTTATGCACATTACTTGAAAATGGCTCCAACAAATCAAACAAGGCTAATGTCAGCCTTTGACATAAAGGACAGTAAGATGAAAATGAGTTTTTTGAAACCAACTACACAACAACCTAGATTAATGGCAGATTATCTAAAAACAGAATTTGAAGTATTGGCAAAGGATATCCATCCTATTGATGAAATTGGGTTACACAAGCAGAATGGGAAAATGGTTTACTCCACTCTGACTAGCAAAGCAACTGTAGTTTACCAACCCCATAATTCTCTGCATAATATATCAGCACAATTCCATTTGGAGAAGGCCTCTTCACAGGCCAAGGACACAAGAATAAAGTCGTTAGAGGACTTAGTCATAGAGCTCAGACATGATCCCAAGGATGTGAAATCTGCAAAAAATATTATCAAGAAGAAAAACGATGACATAGCTGCACTGAAGAAGCGGCTTGAAATTCCTCCTCTACATCATCCTTAGACAGCGAAAGTGTTGGAAACATAGAAGGAGGAAGAGCTTATGGAGTTAGTCCTCAAGTTGAATGAACAATTAAAAGAGACAGAAAAGGAGCTGGATAACTTGATACAGTCTAAGCAGAGTGAGTTGGCCACCACTCCTCAGACTGTGATCCCTACAGTCCCTATAGTAGTACCCTCCACATTAGCTGTTTCCTTAGCACCGACAGTTCAACGAGCTACAACTTTTCCAGTAATAGGGACATCATTAGGAATAGGGGCATCTACAAGCACAGGTACTTCCACAAAAAAAATAGCTGAATTGGTAAAGGCCATGGAGGAAAAGAGCATCCAGGCCACTAAACTTAAGAAACTTAGAGAAAAAGTGTCAAATCTGGAGACTGACTGTAAACTTGCCCAGATACAACAAAAGGAAGAAGTTTAGAAGAACCAAAGAATGGTAGAAAGAATAAAAGTCCTTGAAAAGGACTTGACATTGCAAGAGCCACTAGGAGACATGAAAGAAATTCTTTAGGCCAACATCATTGATTCCATCAATGATGTTTGGCCTTCTATTCAAGTTATTTTTGAATAGACTAAACTAGTAAAAGTGGCTATAGAAGCAGTCCACAAGACAAAAGAAGAATTGGGAGATATGCCTAAAGAAACCAACCTATTGATTACATTTTTTACTCAAAAGGATTATATTGAAAGATTAAACAAGCTGGCCAGAAACCAAGCTAGTACTTTAGGGGTGAAATCATTGCCCACTGGGAAGGTACAATATGGTGATCTTGAAAATCTGTTTTACATAGAGCATGAGGTAAAGCACTTGTATACGGAAGTTGACGAAATATATAGAAAGATGATAAGAATGAAGTTACCTAACAGTGAATGGTGGACAAAACTTACAGATTCACTATAAAGTTACTGCGGTAAATTTACATGGTAAAACATGGATGCTAGGTAGAATAGGTAAGACAGAGTCAAAGCAGAACATGTAAAGAGTATTAGTAGGTAGAAGATAGAAAGTGATTCTGGCACACAACTACAAAGAAATTGAAAGATCCAAATATGAATTACAATAGCTAGCATAGTCACAATAAAGGGGACAGCAAGAAGATAGTTCTCCATCTGTCTCTATCTTTGTGTTGAAGATATTTTTAGTTTCCTAGAATAATTCTTATATTGTTATGAGATATTTTGTATCTTTTTTTGTATAAATACTTCACAAATTGAAGTAATTAGGGTGGATTAAAATACTTTTTTGTACACATTTTAATTTGAGCCAAGGAGCTATTGTACTCAAGACTGGACAGGTTTTGCTGGATATGAAATAAAGCTAAGGACATTTCACTGGATTCTTGTGCACAGTTGGAACAGATAAGTATTATCTCTTCATGTTTAAATATTGTTTTTCTTCATGTTATAAATATTCATATGTGTCTCTTATGAAATTTTAAGGTAAACAAGGAATGATATCATCAGAATTAGCTTAAATGCTCTCTGTTTTAACTATTTACTTTCTATATGTTTTCTACTAAACTGTCTTGGTTTGAGAATTCTTAATTGCTCCCTTACTTCCATAGTTTACCCCGCCTTTGGTCCATAGTAAAGGATTATTCATTGCCCTTTGCTACTGATCATCCTTCCTTTCTTTGGCTTAATCCCAGTTAAGGATTCCTCATTGCCCTTTGACCTAGTTAGGACTATTTCATCCATTTGGACCTGCAGATTTGATTTTGCTATGCTAGCCTCCCCTGTGAACTCTTACCTTAGCGATTGATCAGATTCAGTTCAGCCACTCTTGATTGACTCCATAGCCCAATGGCCTGAATACTTGCTTTGCCCATCTGTTTTCTTAATTCCACCACCCAATCAAAACAAAACAATCATGAACACTAAGAACTAGCCTGAAATCTTATTCAAAACAAAGTTAAATTATAAAGAGAGAGCCCTCTCCAGACTTAGGTTGGCAAGAACTCGAGTCTAAAAGATTAGGTTTGTGGTTACCTCAGATTATTCCTTCTTTGATAACTTCTAAGGAAAAAATCTGAGTGATAACAGAGTGGCAACCATACTTGGGATTCAAAACCCTCAGTCTTAATAAACCTTTGAGAAATTCAAATGTTTATTTTCAAGCCTCTTAAAGGGTTATTAGAAGTTATTTCCAAAAATTCATAGAAAGCAAAATAATTAGAAAAATCTCGAAAGCTAGCTCTAGGGAGAACTCACTATACTAGGGCCAACCCTAATCCAAATCCTCCCCCTGTATTTGATAATCCCAACCTTATTCTGAGAATAATTAGAGGAAAAGAAAGTTTAGTGAGCCCTAGACTTGTTTTTAGATCCAATTCCTGTCCCAGTGAGTGGTTTTTCATTGAAGACCTCGCTTTTGACGAGTATTTTGACCTTTCTTTCTTTAGAACCAAGTTTGAGAGTGCACTTGAGGACACATTTCTAGATCCACAATTTATAATAGAACTTGAATTCCAATGAGAAAACTTGTCAATTGATCAGTACCTTCTGAACTCCCCTCAGTCATCCCTTACCACTGATAGAATCCCTGAACTTTCTGAAACAACTTCAACATATTTCATCTCACCATCATTTCCTCACACCTCTGAAGATCGTCCATCGTCTCCATTCATACCTTAATTTGCCCATCAGCCTATCACTAGCCTTCAAGTACCCATTACCCCTGTTACCTCAACCCCCTTGTTATCCCAAATCCTCCTATTTCCACAACTCCTGTTCTCAATCTTGTACAACTTAGAGCTATGGCACTCAAATATGCCCCCTTGTGATGCTTGCGCCTCAAGGTACCTTAACAACAGATTATCAGAGTAAAATTACCTTATTTGATGGCACTGGAACTTACACATCACAACAACACACAAAAAATATGGCAGATTATTTTGAACTACATGAAATTGACATATGAGATGTCAAAATGAGAATCTTTGTCCAAACTCTAGCCAGAGAAGTGAGAAAATGGTTTATATGTTTTCCTCCTTAGAGTATAGATAGTTTAGAAGTTCTTTACCAATAATTTTTTAATAGGTGGGAGAAGAAAAAGAACTCCCTTCAAATTCTTTCTGAATATGAAAACCTTAAAATGGGACCAAACGAAATTGTTTAGGACTACTGTACTAGGTTTAACAATGTATATAATTCATTCCCACTTGACCTTAGGCCTCCACCTAGCTTAGCTCTGATTAAGTTTCCAGATGGATTTGACACAGATATGGCTTTTCAACTTAGATAAAGGAATCCCCCAACCCTCGAAGATATGCAAAGTGTAGCAGTGAGTGTAGAAGTGAATCTGCTATCCAAAAGGGCTAGAATTAGAAACGAGAGAAGAACACCCTTGAAAGATGAATATTTACCCTTTGATAAAAAAAGTGGATGCTTTAGCTAAAGGAATGGAAAGCTTGATGGATAGGATAGAAGTCATTGAAAGGAAACCTCATTGGGATAACCAACAGGCAAATCCAGTAAGGAATCCAAACTTTAGGAATAACCAGAACCAAAACACTGGTAAAAATGGGCCTGATCAGAACATTAGACCACCTTTCCATGAAAATTATGCTGAAACTTCCCACCAAGAAGACCCTAAGATAGACACCCAAATCAGCCTAATTGGGTTAGATGATGAAGAAACTATCTTTCTGACTCAGGATGATCAGGAATTATACATGCTTCAATAGTTACATACCCAAACCGGAGAATCTTTCAACTATAAGCAAGGGTATGACTTTGCTATTTTCGAAGTACATAAATAGTACAATTAAAGAAGCAAAAAGAACACTAATGTTCCAGACCAGAATAAAAAATCAATACGTAATCAACCTAAGAAGGTAAAAGATACAAAGAGGAATCCTCAAGTTACAAAAACCCTACAAATCCTTTCTATATCACATCAAAACCCTCCTAGTCCCACTATTGAAGATGTAACCAATGACCAACCTTCTAATGAGCAACCTTCCACTTCAGTCCCCCTCAAGGGAATAGTGGAGCAGCCTCCAGAAATTATACTAGAAAATCCAATTAAAAACACTCCAAACAATGAAAAAGAAGAAAAGACTACTAAGAACCTTGGTGCCAAAATTTCAAATGTTCAAACAGAAAAATCCCCTCTGCCTTTCAATTTGGGAGGAGAGGTGGACAAACTCAAAATCTCAGTGCCTCTGATAGAATTGGTTAAACATGAAACTTACAAATCTCAAATAAGTAAATCCTTAACCTTCGGTGAGAATGAAGAATCTGTGAACCTATTTGATGATCAACTTGAGTTAATTTTTGGGCTTGATGTTAATGGAAAACCGGTGGGAGGAGGGATACCACCCTTATACATTAGCCTTAACATCCATGATAAAATCCTAAATAATCCCATGCTAGACTCTAGAGCTTCACACAATCTTATGCCTAAGTATGTTATGGAGAAGCTAAACTTGGATATCAGTAGACCTTACAAGGATCTGTTTTCCTTTGATTCAAGCCAAGTTAAGTGCTTAGGACTTATAAAATATTTGTGTGCTTCCCTAGTGCAGTACCCTACTAAGACTTACTTATGGACATAGTTGTTGCTGATATACCACCTAAGTATGGTATGTTGTTGTCTAGATCTTGGCGTGCCAAACTCCAGGGATATCTGCAACTTGACATGTCGTATGCTACCATATCAGTCTTTGGACATCCTAAGAAACTATATAGAGAGACTCTAATGAAGTATGTAGTGAGTACCCAAGAGAGACCTCAAAACTTTCCTATATATTCAGTGCATTATGATATTGATTCTTTCATTCTTTACAATGTTGAATCTAGCCAAGAAGATGTTTCAAACATTGTAAATTTAGAACCAAAATAAATTGCATTATTAAAAGGAAACCAAAGTGTCCAAATTCAAGAAATGTCAGATAATAAAGATGACCAAGATACATTAATCAAATAAAATTTTGTTCTCCTAGACAGTAAGAATCATGAACACAAAATTCTTTGGCATCTTGAATTCGATGGGTCAATCAACAAACTAGGTGCAGGAGCAGGTGTATGGATTTACAACTTAGAAAATGATCATTCAAAGGGTCATGCCTATAGATTGAACTTTAAATGTACAAACAACATGGCTGAATATGTAGCACTTATGTTAGTTCTGAAACTGATCAAAAGGTTAGGAGCCATAAGAGTCTCTATTATGGGAGATTCTGAGTTGGTAATCAAACAAATTAATGTCGTTTATATGACTAGGGATCCTAGGTTAGAATTTTATAGAGGGACAGTTGTAGAAATACTAAATACTTTTTTAGAAACCAAGCTTGCTGTCATCCCAAGAAAACACAACATGCATGCTCACATCTTAGCCATGTTTGTTAGTACATGCAAGTTTCCATTTCAGTGCAACCATCAGTACACTGCTGAGGCTAGGCATAAAGTTTTTATTCTTAACAACTTAAAGAACTGGCAAGTATTCGAGAATGATCAACAAATTAACAATTTTTTGACTTTATATGAAGAATTTCTAAATAGCAACATAGACATAGACTTAGCATTATTTTGATTACACTGATGAAGTAGAAATTAATAAAGTAGAAGATGATCAGATAGATAGATTTCATCCCACAAAGTTTACAAAATCAGATATTCAAAACCTAAAACAAATGGAAATATATGAAGTAATCGAAGAAGAATCTGAAGTCATCAATCTTAAAGACAATTTTTTGCCCAAAGGATTAACTCCTTTGGAAGAC
This sequence comes from Pinus taeda, assembly GCA_000404065.3. Taxonomy (NCBI): domain Eukaryota; kingdom Viridiplantae; phylum Streptophyta; class Pinopsida; order Pinales; family Pinaceae; genus Pinus; species Pinus taeda. The sequence goes on along the minus strand of APFE031671502.1, from coordinate 285,065 downwards.
TTATTTTATTCAAACAATGTCCCTAGAAAGCCTAAAATGGAACCCTTTAAATTAGACACTGAGGAATGTAATATAGGTTCTGAAGAAGATCCCAAAATGATAAAACTTTCAATATCATTACCTCCCAATGAAAAAGTGAAATATATGGAACTGCTAAAAGAATTCCAAGATGTTTTTTCCTAGAATTATGAGGACCTTAAGTCCTATGATACCAACATAATACAACACACCATTCCCTTAAAAGAAAACCAAAATCCTTTTAGACATAAGCTTAGAAGGATTAATCCTATTCTATTGCCTTCTATTGAAAAAGAGATCAAAATAATGTATGAAGCTAAGATTATTACACCAATTAGATTCTCAGACTGGGTTTCTAATTTGGTACCTACAAGAAAGAAAACTGGAAAAATTAGACTGTGTGTTGACCTTAGGAATTTAAATAAAGTTTCACTTAAGGATAACTATCCTCTTCCTAAAATGGATCACATATTACAGAGGGTAGTAGGTTCCACTAGAATCTCACTGCTAGATGGGTTCTTTGGTTATAACCAAATCCTAGTCCACCCAGATGCTCAAGCAAAGATTGCATTCACTACACCATGGGGCACTTTCATGTATGTGAAGATGCCATTTGGGTTAAAAAATGCAAGGGCTTCCTTTTAAAGAGCAATGGAAATAGCCTTTGCTAAGGAAATCCATGAATTCCTAGTAATATACCTAGATGATATGACAATATTCTCTAAATCAGATCAACAACACTTGGATCATGTTAAGCAGGTCTTCACTAAGTGCAAGAAATATGGAATTTCTCTGAATCCTAAAAAATATTTATTTGGGTTAGAAGAGGGGAAATTAATAGGCCACATTATCTCCAAAGATGGTATCTGGATTGACCCAACAAGAATTTCAAGCATTTTTAGGAAAAATAAACTTTTTGAGAAGATTTATCTCTAACTTAGCTGAATTGATTAGATTACTAAACAAAATGTTAAAGAAAGATTCGACTATTAAATGGACTGTAGAGGCTAAAAAGTCATTTGAATATATAAAGTTAGCCTTAGCACAAACACCAGTTCTCATCAGTCCAATGTTTGATAAAGATTTCATCATTTTTTCTTTCACCTTAGAACATACAATTGTTGCAGTCCTACTGTAGAAAAATGATCAAGGTTTTGAACAACCAATAGCCTTCCTTAGTAAAGCCCTGAGAGATGCACCTTTAAAGTATAATATAATGGAAAAGCAAGCTTTTTCTCTGGTTAAAGCTATTAAAGATTTCAAAGTTTATATCTTGTACTCTCATATAGTAGCTTATGTCCCCAATGTTGTAGTCAAAGGCATTCTAACAGAGGATGGACCTGATGGAAAGAGAGCGAAGTGGATAGCTACCATATTAGAATATGATTTAGAAATAAAATGTACAAAATTGATCAAAGACCAAGGTTTAGCCAAGCTCATGTTGAATCAAACTGTCAGGCCCTAGACATAAATTTCATCGTAGAACTGGATAACGAAGAGGAGATGGCAACTCCACAGATCAACCAAGCCTTTACAGATTCACTATGGTATGCTAACATTATATACGTTCTATAAAACCTTCAAGCTCCTCCTGAGTTATCCTGGACTAAAAGTAGGTTCCTAAAAATGAAATCTTTGAAGTTTTGCATAATTGACAATGCTTTGTTTTGGAAAAATCATGAAGGCATCCTTCTGAATTGTTTGTTAAAGGAAGAATCTGATAAAATATTGCAATAGTTTCATGCAGGTTACTGTGGGGGACATATTTATTACAAGACAACAACTAACAAGATCCTAAGGACTAGTTTTTACTGGCCCACTCTATTTGCTGATGTAAAGAAATTTGTAACCTCATGCCACAAATGTCAGATTTTTGAAGGAAAAAGAAAATTGCTACCATTACCTTTGAAACCTATATCTACTAAAACACCATTTCAACAGTGGGGTCTTGAATTCATTGGTGAAATTCATCCCCCTTCCTCTGCCCAACATAGATGGATCTTGAATGCCACATACTATTTTACAAAGTGGATAGAAGCCATACCCTCAAGACAAGCCACTGATACTGTCATAATAGGTTTTCTTGAGGCCAACATTCTGTCCAAATTCAGTTGCCCCACCAAAATCATCACAGACAATGCATCAGCCTTTAAATCAAATAGGATGATTTATTTCTGCAACAAATATCACATAACCCTTGGTCACTCCACAGCCTACTATCCCTAAGGAAATGGACTTTTAGAGTCTTCCAATAAGAGCTTAATGAATATCATCAAAAAACTATTGGAAGATAACAAGAAAACCTAGAATAAGGAACTCGTAAATGCCTTGTGGGTAGACAGGCTAACCACAAAGAAATCCATTGGTAACAATCACTATTAGCTAGTGTATGGAATAGAGGTTGTTTTCGCATCTTCTTTGGGTACCCCAGCAATGAAATTGATGCAAGAAGCACACGTTGAGCCAAATGATATTCAAAGGAGGATCAACCAGACAATACACTTGCAACAGACGAGGGAAGAAGTGTACATCAGGTCCCAAATTGTGCAGGAAAGAATCAAGAAAGTTTTTGACAAAAGAACCAAGGCAGAAGATTTCTCTCTAGGAGATAAAGTTTTGAAATGGGACTCAAAAAGGGAGGATAAAGGTAAACATGGGAAGTTTGACTTCCTATGGAAAGGCCCTTGCATTATTTATGCTTTCAGAGGTAATAATGCTTATTTCCTCAAAGAATTGGATGGTGCAGAAGTAGAAGGTGGACCAGTCAATAGTTGGATGCTTAAGCACTATATAGATCCCATTCACTGATTTCAATAATCACTTGTACATAATATATCCTTCACAAAGTTTAGTGTGGATTGGATGGTAAATTTTGGACTTGAAGCCTGAAGAGAAGGCCCTAAGCTTCAAGTGTTTCACTATCAATAACTAACAATAAAGGTCAAAACTGTAGTATGTACATACCTTTGCTTTCTGCAAATGTTTTCCATATTCAAGAAAATTAAAAAAAATTAAAAAATGTAAAGAGGGTATGTCCTAGAAGAAAAATCAAAGGAAAAAAAGAATGAAAAAGGTAAAAAAAAGAAAGAAAGAAGAAAAATGAACCCCAAGAAAGGAAAAAGACCATGAAAGTGTGCAAGTCCAAATGCCACTACCCTTTCTGCATAATAATGATTGTGTGCAACTTGTTATGCATGCCACAATCCATGGTAACCAAATAGTTTAATCTTGGTTATTCCATGTTTTGAATTTCATGCTTAGAGATAGAGAATAAGATCTGACCAAACTGTTTAATCTTGGTAGATAAGTAGATAGGATGAGTAAATAAAAGGAGCTCAACAGTTTAATCTGAGCCCTTGGATGTAATAATGATAGACTTAGATAGATTTCCATTGTAAAAGAAAGAAAGATGTTTTGATAAGGGTTTGTCAGCCTAAGTGCACCTTAATAAAGAGTAGAAAAAATGGTAGGATGAGTAGATGGGTAAGTAGTTGAATGGTCGCAGAATTGTGATGAATGACTAGTTAAGCTCATATCATTTACTTTCATTAACAAGTTGCTAAAAGTGTTGATGATCATTGGACATTTACAAAAAGTCAACTAATTAATTCCCCATTCATTTTACCTTTAATTTTACTAATTTCCTATAATCAAAGTCAAAAGTACCCAAAACCTTAAGTTAAAGGGGCTCAAAGCATTTCTCTAACTTCTGGAGGGATCGGACCCTCGGCCAAATAACTTATAGGGTATAAATACTAAAATCCCCTTATAAACATTCACCCCCTCCATAATTCACTCATTTCCCCTAAAAAATCCCTCTTCCTTAGGTAAAAGCACCATTTGCCTAGGCAAAGTAATCACCCCCATGTAAAACCCCTCTTTCTCACAAAAACCCACAAATACACATCTGGCCTAAGTTATAACGTTTATTGTGAAAGAAAATAAATTCAACATACATTATACTTTGTGCTCTTTGTTTTTCGCTTTCATTTCATATTGACTTCTAACATTATTTATTAAACCCCAAAAAATACCCCTTTCCCATATGTTTCATTAAAAACCCGGATGTTAATAATATCCCACCCCAAAGTTTGAAACAAAAACTTATTAATAAACTAATTAATTGGATTAATTAAGTCGATCAACGACTAATTAATGACCATGACCCACCGCCGAATAAAGAAATTAATTAATTAATCAATGACTAATTAATAATCTATCCCCACTAATGAAATCCCTCCCGACGTCATTAAACCTCCCTGATCCTCAGGGAATTAATCCTTCTGCTCATTAAAACCCCGTCGAGCCCCTCCATTAAACCTCACATCAAATCATCACCTTGATCACCATGCGATCTGACCCCTTTTCATCCAACGGTCGATGCTCATATCAGGCAGCCTCTGAAGGCAAACCTTTACCCACCCGATGTGGGTGGTTTCACGGTTCACCCCACTGCTACATGGCACCTGATGAATGGCATTAGGCGGCCTTCCCCCAAAACCACTTTATCCCAAAAGCAATGTAATATGATCCCACTTACCGCCTCCCACTAACGACAAACTGTCACGTTTCCCGCTTAACACCAAGTGTCTTCTTCCTAGTGTACCTTCCAAAATCATTAACTTTACGAATAAAACAAAAAAACACATTATTTTTTTGTTTTATCCTGAAAATAGAGCACTCTGACCTCCATGCAAACAACAGAGTACGTGCAACCATCAACCTATGTCCAACTGCCAATTTACCAAAGCTACTGAACTCCAAACCACCTTGAAAACCCGTGCGCTTCCTACAAATAATGCAGAGTCGCCATTACTCAATCCAAAAGTCGAAACCAGGTATTTATCCCAATTCACTGAAAAACCTTGTTTTTTTCCACAATCTAGACTAAATTTGTTCCAATTTCTAAGTAATTTAGCAAGAAAATTGTCTGGTGATGCCAAAATACCTGAATTAGACCAATTTCTCCCAAAATTCACTTAAAACCCTTCACCTCCGTCCTTGAATCCACAAGAACCAAAGATGGATGCGCCAATTGCATTGAATGTCATGCTTGTTTCTACTCCTCACATGGATTTAGACCATCTCCCACTGGTAGACAAAGATGTCCAGATTAAAGATACTTCTGTCCAAGAATCCCCTTTGAAACTATTTTGCAAGTACAGAGACCAGTAACTGAACCGTGCATACTACATTGGACTTTGGGAATCAGGTTTACGCAAGTACCAGTTCCCCAGAGTTCATATCTTCCGAGCAATTATCCATTATTTCCATATGAACTATGATCCCATCCAAAGGGCAGTAAAGAACCCTGACCAGTCTGTATTATTTACCATCACTGCTGAGTCCATTAACAAAATGCTACAATTAAAACCAAACCAAAGCCTAAACCCTCTTTCTATTGGATATTTGCTGAATAGATAGCTTACACTCTCCTCAATCAAACTTGCTCGGCTATACCAGACCTTCATCAAGGAAGAACAATACATTCGAAAGGATTCTCCACCATACATATGCACCATATTCTTTGACCTCAGCCGAGACATCATAGACATGATATCCAATGTGTTAGGATAGACTACAAGTGAATTTGTTGATGAAATCCTTATGGCCTTTATTTCCATTTACTCTCTTGGGCAACCTCCAACCATCATGTTTGACTATGCTAAATTCATTGCTGATAAAATGCATGATCAATTTATGAGTTTGGATAATGAAAGAGTGTTCAAATATTCTTCAGTTTTATATCATCTTTTCCTATATTATCAAGTTGACAAATTCCCAATCACACTCCAAAAGCTTGATACCAGAGGCAACCCTAGATCCGTGGTCTTTTGGACTTCATTAATCCACTCATATAACTCTCATTACTCTTATACTGACTTCATAGATCTCTTTGTGTACCCAGTGACAACTATGCTATTGGGAAGCCCTCCCCCTAGAATCAATGCAGATATCAAGAGGGTCCTACAGCTGTCCAAACAATATAAAGTGGGGGATTAGTACTTGTACCAAAACCATAATGAAATTAGAATATATGGATGTGAGCTGGCTCCCTATAAACTGCCCAGATACCTCGCTATGAGATTGTTTGCTCTATAGTACTACAGGAAAATGATCAATTCAGATGAGGTGCATTTTGTGAAAACCAAGAAGAAAGCTCAACTTAGGATAAAAGATCAGCTTGGCCCATTTATACATAATAGTAGTGAAGCAGGAAAGGAAGCAGAGGAAATCCTCCAAAGGTTGAGACTAAAACAAAGTTTTATTTGGAACTATGACCCTTTAGACTTCATTTCAAATAGGAGACAGAAGAATAAATTCTCCCCTTACATCCACCATATAATCCCTGAAATTGAACAGTATGCAAATCAGCTTGAATGGGTGGAAAACACTTTGGTGGACCGGGATAGCACAAAAACTATCGTCAGTAATGTATTGATTAATTTAGATAGAAGACTTGATGAGGATTCATTTGTACAAGTGTCAGGAGAAACTCAATCTCAAAGGAAATCACAGGAACACAATGGACCATCAGAGAAACCAAGGCCATCAGAGAAACCAAGGCCATCAGAGCAACTAGAGGAATCAAATCAACCTAATATTTTAGAAGAGCTTACTCAACTAGAACAAATCATGAGCAATCCTTCTATTTTGCAGACTCCTCTAAATGAGGGGAGGAATCTTAAAGGAGATAGAGAGGAGGCCACTCCTTCTAGTAGACCTGTTGCCCAAACTTATGTCAAAAGAGAAAGGTTGAACCCATTTTCACTACAGGAGTTTATTGAAGAAACAACAGGGACTACAGGTGCAGAGAGCAGGCATACCACTCCTTCAGGAGGTACACAAGAACCTTGCACCTCACAAGCTCAAATGTTAAATATGAAACAGAGCATGGAAGTATCCTCCTTCAGGGCTCCTACTAGCTAGAGTCAAGATATCAAAGAGAAATACAAAGAAATCAAGGCAAGAAATGAAAGATTAAAATCCCAAAGTTATGCACACTACTTGAAAATGGCTCCAACAAATCAAACAAGGCTAGTGTTAGCCTTTAACATAAAGGAAGATAAGATGCAGATGAGTTTTTTGAAACCAACTACACAGCAACCAAGATTAATGGTGGATTATCTGAAAACAAAATTTGAAGTATTGGCAAAGGATATCCATCCTGTTGACCAAATTGAGTTACACAAGCAGAATGGGGAAATGGTTTACTCCACTCTGACTAGAAAAGCAATTGTAGCCCACCAACCCCAGAATTCTCTTAATAATATATTAGCATAATTCCATTTGGAGAAGGCCTCTCCACAGGCCAAGGACACAAGAATAAAGTCCTTAGAGGACTTAGTCATAGAGCTGGGACATGATCCCAAGGATGTGAAATTTGCAGAAAATCTTATCAAGAAGAAAAACGATGACATAGGTACACTGAAGAAGCAGCTTAAAATTCCTCCTCTACATCATCCTCAGACAGCTAAAGTGTTGGAAACACAGAAGGAGGAAGAGATTATGGACTTAGTCCTCAAGCTAAATGAACAATTAAAAGAGACAGAAAAGGAGCTGGATAACTTGATACAGTCTAAGTAGAGTGAGTTGGCCACCACTCCTTAGATTGTAATCCCTACAGTCTTTGCAGTAGTACCCTCCACATTGGCTGCTGCCTTAGCACCCACAATTCCACCAGCTACAACTCTGCCAGTAAGAGGTACATCTGCAGGCACAAGGGCATCTACAAGCGCAGGTACTTCCACAGAACAAAGAACTGAATTAGTAAAGGAAATGGAGGAAATGAGCATCCAGGTCACTGAACTTAAGAAACTTAGAGAAAAAGTGTCAAATCTTTAGACTGGCTGTAAACTTGCCCAGATACAAAAAAAGGAAGAAGTTTAGAAGAACCAAAGAATGGTAGAAAGAATAAAGGTCCTTGAAAAGGACTTGACATTGCACGAGCCACTAGGAGACATGAAAGAAACTCCTTGGGCCAACATCATTGATTCCATAAATGATGTTTGGCCTTCTATTCAAGTTATTTTTGAACAAACTGAACTAGTAAAAGTGGCTACAGAAGAAGTCCACAAGACAAGAAAAAAATTGGGAGATATTCCTGAAGCAGCGAACCTATTGATTACATTTTTGAACAACAGAACCAAGTACCAACTTTATGAACTAGAAATTGATGACAGAACAAAAACCATCATTGAAATAAAGAAGGTTCTCACCAAAAGGAACTTGATGTTAAATCTGGAGAAAAGGTGTTAAAGCATCCAAGCATACATTGATAGTTTTATGAAAAAGTATGACATCTTAAGAGAAAAAGGAATTCCTAGATCTATGGTAATAAATGACAAGCTGATGACTCAAGAGGATTATATTGAAAGATTAAACAAGCTGGCCAGAAGCCAAGCTAGTACCTCAGGGGTGAAATCTTTGCCCACTAGGAAGGTACTATATGATGGTCTTGAATTTTTTTTTTACATAGAGCATGAGGTAAAGCACTTGTTTACCAATAGGCCAAATTTTTCTAAGTATACAGAAGCTGACGAAATATATAGAAATACAATAAGAATGAAGTTACCTGATAGTGAATGGTGGACAAAACTTACAGATTTACTATGAAGCTACTGTAGTAACTTTACATGGTAAAAAATGGCTGCCACGTAGAACAGGTAAGACAGAGTCAAAGTAGAACAAGTAAAGAGTATCAGTAGGTAGAAGATAGAAAGTGATTCCAGCACACAACTACAAAGCAACTAAAAGAGGCAAATCCAAATTACGACAACCAGTACAGTCACAATAAAAGGGACAACAAGAAGACAGTTCTCCATCTGTCTCTATCTTCGTGTTGAAGATATTTTCAGTCTCCTAGAATAATTCTCATATTGTTATGAGATATTTTGTATCATTTTTTGTATAAATACTTCACAAATTGAAATAATTAGGGTGGATTAAAATAATTTTCTGTAGACATTTTAATTTGAGCTAAGGAGCTATTGTACTTAAGATTGGATGGGTTTTCCTGGATATGAAATAAAGTTAAGGACATTTCATTGGATTCTTGTGCATAGTTGGAACAAATAAGTATTATCTCTTCATGTTTATATATTGTTTTTCTTCATGTTATAAATATTCATGTGTCCCTTATGAAATCTAAAAGTAAACAAGGAATGATATCATCAAAATTAGTTTAAATTCTCTTTGTTTTAATTGTTTACTTTCTATATGTTCTCTACTAAACTGTCTTGGTCTAGGAATTCTTAATTGCTCCCGTACTTCCATAGTTTACCTACACTTTGGTCCATAGTAAAGGATTCTTCATTTCCCTTTGCTACTGATCATCCTTCCTTTCTTCATCTCAATCCCGGTTAAGGATTATTCATTGCCCTTTGCCCTAGTTAGGACTACATACATTTGAACCTGCAGATTTGATTTTGTTGTGCCAGCCTGCCCTGCGAACTCTTACCTTAGCGATTGATCAGATCCAGTTCAGCCACTCTTAGATGACTCCATAGCCCAATGGCCTGAATACTTGCTCTACCCATCTGTTTTCTTAATTCCACCACCTAATCAAAACAAAACAACCATGAACACTAAGAACTAGTCTGAAATCTTATTCAAAACAATGTTAAATTATAAAGAGAGAGTCGTCTTTGGACTTAGGTTGGCTAGAACCTGAGTCTAAAAGATTAGGTTTGTGGTTACCTCAAACTATTCCTTCTTTGATAACTTCTAAGGAAAAAATCTAAGTGATAACAGGAACTACACACATGACTGTACGAACCCAACCAGAACATGTTGTTCATACTATTATCAGTTTGATCATGAAGTTATAGATTGTCTGATATTGATCGTATAGATGTGCGAGAAGAGGGTATTATAGCCTACTCCGACTCAGAATATCCAAATGATGAGGTTTGAACCATGCAAAAAAGACCCTAACATGAACATCATGCTCAGAAGCAGCGTGACCACAAGGGATGATAAGGGAAAGCAACTTGAGGATGATACATGGGTTCACAAGGCTCCTACAAAGGAACTTGAGTTTGACTTGGAGCATGCAAGGGAAACATTTCTAGAAGCTAAGAAGAGCTTCACGGAGGCCTCTACTTTAGGTAGTAATTATCAACTAGAGTTGGGAATGGATCCTTCTATGCTTACTACCTTTTTAGAGATGTGCATGAAGTTGCTACATGATGATAAGGTGGTTAAAGGATTATAGGAGTTGATAACTAGGTGTGCAGGGTCAGGGGAACCACACGTAGTCTGGAAGCTAGGAAAGCATGCATTGCACACCAGGAGGGAAATGCGGTTGACAGTGCAAATTGGCGAATATGAGATGGATCGGGTCATCCTAGACCTTGGCTCAGATGGGAATGTGTTACCAAAGCAGACATGGGAACACATGGGCAGGCTCATGTTACAGTGGCCTCCTATCCAATTATGGATGACGAACCAACAAAAGATCGTGCCCATAGGAAGATTGCAAGGGGTAACAATGGATATTGAAGGTGCAAGCACGTAGACGGACTTTGAGGTAATAGAGATTGTGGATGACAGTAACCCTTACCCTGCGTTGTTAGGTATAGATTGGGCCATGGATATGAATGGAGTCATCAACTCGAAGAAGTGGAAAATGATTTTCGAGAAAAAGTCCCTACGCGTAGTAGTTCCGCTCGATCCGGCCGAAGGGGCGCACTACACTAAACCTGTGCACGAGGATGGCAGCGACAATGAGCTAGATTGCATCTATCAAATAACGGTGCAAGACCAGGATCGGGTAAACCAGACTGAAGATGTAAGAATCTCATGGCAACGCGACAGTTCTTGTATTTCGGATTTGGATGAAGAAAAAGAACCCTGGTAGAACCAGTTGCATGAAGTAACAATGCTAAATTGAAACATCATGATTAGATCACTATGGTGCATGAGGACCGAAGCAAGGGAACTGCCAACATATGATGGGGAGACAGGCGCGGATGAATTCTTAGACAAATTTGAAAGTTTAGTACCAAAACAGGATGCGATGGAATGGGCGTTGCACGTGGCAACCACATGATGGTGGCAGACACAGCAAAAGAATATTGGGAGCTCGTGTGAATGCAAAAGATAGATGCACTTATGGTTTGGAAGTCCCCAACATCGAACGCAAGCTAGGTAACTAGGGCGAGGTAGTTTGCACGCTTGCCTGTGTTGATGGGTGTAGACGAGTGCTGGGCAAGCACATCATAGGCTAAGGATAAAAAATCAGAACCTAATGCAACAGGAAAAGTGATGCACACCACAAATAACCCATGACAGAGCATTCAAAAAGCTACATGGAATCATGAATAGAGTTTACCAGGCAGGACAAACGGATTGAGAGTTGCACGTACTAGTAGTTAGATGGGCCTATAGGATCATAAGAAAAAGCCGGAGCATGAACTTGACCTCAATAGTGTCAAGAAGAGAGGAAACCAGGAAGAAGAAGAATCCCCAGACAACAATAGGGATAGGATGTGAGGACCTGGGTAAAGGAACTAGGCAGCTGCAAGAAGACCTTCAGTGAGGGAGCATGAAACTTCTTGAACTTGATAATGAGTGGGCACGGCTGAGGAAGAGAAGTGTGACATTGGACGACGAAATCAACGAACTGAAAACCAAAGTCACACAAGCAGGCCGCGAGAAACTAAGCATGTTGGGATAAAGTCTAGCTAGCAATACTGCTACATTAGAAAGAGTTGCGAGCCTACTATCATGGCTACAACCACACCTTACTGAACAAAGCAGCGTACCACACAAAGAAGAATACGGCACACTACCAGACACAAGGGTATTCGAAGGGTGCCTATAGCCCAGGCTAGCAGGAAAATCGAAGCCTCGCACCAGGGGTGTGACCACCTAATTATCTATAGGAAGCACAGTCTTAGCACTCCAAGTAGTTCAAAGAACGCGCGGGACTATAAACAAGTCTGTAGGAGAGCTGCGCGGAAAGGAGGTTCCGCGCAGGGCTAGTCTATCATAGGGATTGCGGTCATGCATAAGGGGCTGCGCTGCTACATGGGTAGGCTGGGAGGTGACCGTTGATGTCACTATTCCTGACAAGAGGTCTAATTTAAGGTAGAAAGGAGCGGGTGATGGGCCATTAAGACAGGAATTAAGCGCTAGATTTAGGATAATCTGCCACCAAGAAGGTACTGTTGACTCAGATATGGAGGGAATGGCCGAGTTCAAATTCAAAATTTATTATAAAACACTTTTTTGTTTGAGATTTGAGCCAGTATAGAGCAGCAAGCACTAAGCTACCTTGACACCCATGAGTACGCGACCAAATGAATCCCGTATAGACACAATGTCGAGAACCAGATTGTGATTCACGGAAGTTAGCCCAAAGCCCCGGGTGACCTAGGAGGAGCCTGGAGAGGCAATAGGCACACTAGAGGTATCTAATTTCCCACGCATGCCATAACCATAGAAAAAAACAGCCAATGGGGCGAGTCTGGGTATCACCACGAAACCCAAGAGTTAGTAAATTGTTAATGACAGAGAAGGGAAAAGTTGTTACCATTTAAACAAAGGAGGAGGAGGAAGATTTGCAAGCCTTAATAGCCCAAATTGAGGCACAGGACAAGAAGATGGAGAATGTATCCCAAGTACCTTCAACGATAGAGTTACCCCCCTACATTCCCCTCTAGAAAGGGGCATCCAAGATACCAAAGGACTTGGAGGCCATGAAGAGTGCACTCCAGACCCCACTTCTTTTGGATGACATAAGGTGTGATGGCCTGCATTTGGGATGGGTACCGAATATAAAATTTGAAGATTGGGACCTCATAGATAGTGAGAATTTCCCATAGTCGGCTGCGGAGAAATTACTATAGCAGAAAATGGCTGCACGGTGTGGAGAAGGTTGGGTTACTCCATTTGCAGTGGAAACTCCACTACCACCACGTACCCATCACAATTTTTGTAATCTAGAAGCTACTATGTCTAGTACATGATGGGTATCTATGGTAGGAGGTGCTGATTCCCATCACGACCGACCTAATTCACCGAATTTTGCAGCGGCACATTAAAGGAAGCAATCCCGTAGACATCGTAGGAAAGAGCACTGACTTGGGCCTCATAGAAGCTATGAAGGATAAATATAAGCTAGAGAAAAGGAAGCGAGGGTATGCAATAGCAAGCATCAAAGACCAAGGGGTGTACATTGCCACCCAGTTACTGGCCAGCAAGCTCATGAGGAAATTTTGCGTAGATGAAGTGCCAACATTTGTAATTACGCTGGCGGTGTAGTGTGCAGAAGGGGTCCAGTTCAACTGGGCATAGTTTCTATGGGCGTAGTAAGACCTTCCACTATGTGTGGTTGCTCTTATCCATCCTGTTGGTTGCTGGGGAGCTATCAGTGGATAGCTATTTTCCCACCATTGAGAGGAACCTACGTGAGGTACACCTCGCTTTGGGCAACGAAAGATGCGACGAGGATTTAGGAGATAAAAAGTGTTTTGGGCATACGTAGATGCGGGTTTATGAACATGGATCAACCGCAAGCCACGCTTGTTCCCGACAGTATATAACAATTTACAAAATGTAGCAGAATTCAAGGTGGATATGCATAACTTGTATATCTGGGCACACAAGGATCTAGCCCAAGAGTGGTTAAAGCCACTATTCATTGCCACGGATGATGCAATCTTCAAAGTAATGGCATCATGGTCTCTAGAGTGGGCGCGGTAGACTTGGAAGAACTGGAAAAGATCTCAGCACAGCAGAGGAAGAGGGAGACCAAGCTGCGCATCGTGAAGCTGGCGGAGAGAAAGCATCAGGAACAGGAAGCGGCCATGCAGCGGAAGAAGGTTGAGGCAGCAACAATAGAGCATATGGTACAAACCTAAACTACACCCACTGAGGAGACCGAGGAAGGTCTGGGAATGTCCATAGAGCAGAACATACAAGGGGAGGTAGAGACATAAGAATGCTTGGACCTTACAACAAAAGTGACCCAACTCAAGAGGCTGCGTGACCAGGAGTAGCCACCCGCACGCAAAAAGACAATGACAATGAAGACTATGGAGGGAGACCTTGTTGACAGTAGCAAACTAGTGCACGATGTCACTAAGGATGCTCTAGAAGAGTTGATGACAGAGCAAACAACTGTGTTGGGGGTGCTCAGAGAGCAGTTGTAGGGATTACAGGTGCGACCCCCAGGAGTGATGACACCACACCTTGCGGAAGATATAGCCGGAGCTAAGTAGATGGTGCACGCACACATAACAAACACCTTGGTGTTACAAGAAGGCACTATCTTCGCAAAAGCCGAAGGTGACATGAGGTGCTGGGGATTGAATTTGGCCACCCTTCCTAGAGAAACCCTCTACTAGCTACAGGATGGGGTAACTGGTGAGCTTTGTGCCAGGGAGGGCCATGCTCTCCAAGTGTTGAGTGAGCAGAAGGTAAACTTAAAACAATTTAGCCTGCAATGTGATAGCTTGGTCACCCAAAACCAGGGATTAGAACAGGTAGTGGAGGATGCCTGTAGCAGCATTCCAGAGTTGGCCATGCCAGTGGCACTCCCCACCACGGAAAAAATTCATCAACTAGTAGCTGGAGTCTATAGGACCAAGGAGGAGGCCGCAAAGGTTCAGTTGGAGTTGAACCTATAGACTGCAGAGTTGTGACTCAAGGCGCAGTCCTCTACATCCCCGGAAGTCAGAGAGTAGTGCCACCGCGACATTCAATTGGGGTTGAAAGAGATAGAGCACACTGTACATGACTGCATTGGATTGTTGGACCAATCACTCATCACCCTCACTTCATTACAGGAGGACCCAACGCTACAAAAGTTAGAGACAGAGGCATGAGAATTACTGTAGGCCTATGACAATGTTCGGGAGACCACACAGACAATCGCCCTTACCTAATGATTGGCCAAGATGAGGGAGGCCCAGACCCTGAAAGAACAGGTGGACGTCGCATGCTAGAAAGAAGCAAGGTTTAAAGCACACATCTAGCCTTCGCTTCAGGAAGCGTTCACGGTCACTGCCACGATCGAGGGGAAGTTGGCCCAGATGCAGGACACATATGCGAAAATGCAAGAGGGTGCCTCCGACATTGATGCATTAGAGAGTCGGGTACAATTGGTACAACAAACAATGGAAGAATGTGTGGCAGACGTCCACAAAGTGCATAGATTGTTGGATGAACTCCGCGCGAAGATCACTGCACCAGCCAAGTGACTCAGGATGAGTCACAATGTTTGTGTTGGGGGCCTGTTCGACAATGGATCCCCCACGTAATAGTTTTGGGGCTTAAAGCCCACAATTTTGGGTAATGGTATTGTGAAGGCTCCATGAAGTGCACGGAGTGTGGGTTGTAATGAGTCAAGTCAAAGGGTTGTGCACCCAAAAATAATGTAAGATAATAGAAAGTGAGTCAGCCTGCCCATGGTCTGTGGACCATGGGAATGTATAAATAGAGCAAGGCTCTATCTGTAGAAGTCAGTTTTGTGGTAAGCTTAGTTTAGATCGAAAGTATATGGGTTTATAAAAGTGATATTCGCTCTGAGTCAGTAAGTTTGAGTTGTAGGTGGTAGTAGTAATATTAGGCTCTATAGCTGGGTGCGCAAAGGCTTGTAGAGTCCGCAACTATGTGCGCAGACCCATGTAGCTGAGTGCACAGGGAGGAATTGGATTGTACTGGAACAAGAAGATTAATAAAAGATAAGTGTTTCTAAAATATTTTGCAACTACTTGGAGATCTGTGTGTTTATTCTTCTGTTATGGTTTTATGCATCTCTTTAAGGCTTATGTTTGCACGCATGTGTTACAAATATTGAATGAATGATAAAGACTACTGAATTAAGTCAGACCTATAATAAAACATACTAAGAGTAAGGGATCTAGGCAGCGCCTTTACACACTCGGTACAAGGGCTACACGAAAGATAGATAGCTGTGCGAAATAGTACATGTGCAAAAGATCAGTTCACAACCTTTCTAGACCCCATAAAGACATCCCTAGGGTGTAGAAGCCTAGTTCCAGCACCCTACCATACTACCTCGGCTGAGACCTCAGTCCGCGCTCCGTAGGCTGTTGCTGAAGGGGCCAGTAGTTTTGGGATTTGTTTTGCTAAAACACTCATGAACGTGGGTCAGGCCCCAATAAGCCAACACAGAGCATCAAACAAGTAGATGTTGAAGCTGAATAAATGAGGAAGTACCTGTTTGACCTCTGAAGCTTCAACCTATATGACCCACATTGCATTGTGAAGGATCACTGCATGAGAGTTCAGTTCAATTGGATCCATGGGGCATTTCATTGGGTCGAGGAAGATGGATAAGAAGAGAATGGAAGAAGCAAAGGGGTAGTTGCATGAGATAAGTGATCAACTTCGAAAAGAAAAAGAGCTCCACCAACATGAGAAGGAAGTGCAACATTAGTAGATTCAGTAGCGGGTGCATCACGTGCAGACAGACGAAGCAACACCCATACAAGCAGTTAATTATTCTAAATAATTGGCATCAAGCAAATAGGGTGAACCCTCGTAGGGACAAGACTTTACTCATGAGAGAGAATAGGCTCTTGAATAGTTGGATGTAGACATGGAGCAGCTGGAGTTGGAACAAGACATTGACCTCATGCCTCACCATAGAGAGGTCGACTCACCCACTTCAATGTGTCTAGATTATGAGCAAGTCTCAAATGACAAAGGAGGCACTGAGATCCTTTGTGGCCAGCCAAAAGCGGAGACGCACAAAAGCTCCTTTGATGAATCTCAACATAGAGTTGTGCAGCCTGACAGAGTACCAACTCTAGAGGACCAAACATCTCCTATGCAAGTTCAAGAACAAGTGACTGTGACCAATGTGCACAAGGACCCAGCTGCTTTGGTTGATGCAATTAGAGTGTATGGTGAAGCCACTAGCTCCAGTTTTTGCTTCCTCATAGCTGAGAATGAGGGAATTGTGAAGGAACTATAGGTAGCCAAGCAAGGAGTAGACTTGGTGACAATGTCTGCCCGAGCTGAGCTGTAGAAGGCAATAATACATGAAGTATTGTCCTTGGACACAGTCATGCGAGAATTGTACTTCAAGTTCAGTACCGTGCATCAAGCAGTCATTCATCTTCACAAATGGCAACATTGATGTGTGAGAAGAGCTCACATCTTAAAGAACATACACACTGTCGTTGACAACATGCAGGCATGGACGATGAAATAAAGGGAGCCCCACTTCATCTTACCAAGATGACGAGGGCCGATGTGGTTGAGATGCAAGCACATATTTGGAGTCAAATCTGAAACTATGAGGGCTTACCGCAACTCATCACTAGCATATAGGCTTCCCATGCAGGAGTATTCAAGAGCATGGAGGTTTTCGTGCACATATTGTTGGGACGTTAATATGTCATTATTTTTATCACTTTTTAACACCTATTTCATCCATTTCTACTCTTCTTTATCATGTCATCTATCATGGTTTATCATATAATTCCATCTTATAATTATTTATGCTCTTATGGATAAATATTATTTATTCTCCTTTATTTTTAATAAATTGATTATTATGCATGATTTTACAATGATGGTTTATTAATAAATTTGTTCACCATTTTAGCCTCCAAGACATTTTCTAGATTGAAGATTTGATCATTAAATGTGCCAACTCAAAAATTCGCTGGAATAAGAAGTGACAATTTTGTATTGAACGGTTCGGGCAAATGGAGAAGAATCTGGAAAATCTGAAACATCGGTTTTGTTTAGAACGGACCAAAATAGTTTTTTGCTAAGCGGTTTTCCCAAATTTGGCCCGTACTAAGAGAAACGGAAGGTTTTCTGAAGAAGTTTTCTCAGATTCGCTGTTGTGGCCATTTTCCAAATTCTCCCAATTGCAATGCCAAATTCGACCTATTCTTGTTGAATGATTGATGGAAAGATATTTTAGATATGATCTTGATTATCAATTTGTTGAGAACAATCTAATTTTGTAATATAAATCATATTATAATCATATCTGTTGTAACTTCTCTCAGCTCTCTGTGTATTTAAATGAGAACAGAGATCAGAGAAGATGATGATTCATGATTCATGATGGGATAGATTATGAGAGATTAAGTTAGGTATTATTAGAGATAGGATAGGATAGGATAGGAGGAAAGGGGGACTATTGCATTACCATTGTAATTCTCAAGGCTTTTGCTGTTGTAATGATTTCACAGTTTGATGATTAATAAATAAAAGAGTTGTTCCATTATTTGATACTGGAGTAAGTTCAGTGGTGCTTCACTAGAACCTAAGGGCCTGGCCGTGGTGGATACACTTGCTACCTATACCATTATTTTACAATTCCAATCATGTGATGGTTTGATTTACTTTCATTACTTTTGACTTGCATTGCTTTCTAACTTCCTGTTCTTGTATATTTTCCTGAAACCGTTTCAAGCATGAAATCGCAATTGAATCGCATTGCCATTTTATTCCATCATAACACGATTATTATTCATTACAAATTAAATTGTTATGCTGTTCATTTTGGTTATAAAGCTTCATTATTCACTTTAGATTCAGTCGTGCTTTATAGGTTGCTTCTTATTTAGTATTGCTGGTCATTTCTATTAATTTTGTAGTGCTGTTCATTTCCATTTAGTATTGTTGTTCATTTAGCTTTGCGGTTCATTTCCATTTAGCCTTGTTTTTCATCTTCAATAATTTAGTATTACTGTTCCTTTCCATTAATATTTCATTTCTGTAAGATGAGCTTTGCGGTTCGATTCATTTCCGCTAAAGTTAAGCTTTGTTGTTTAGCTTTTCAATAGACTTAATTGTTGTTCTTTTCTGGAAGGATTTGATTTCATCTTTTAATTGATATTGTAGCAAGTGTGTTTTAGTAAGAATTTCCAATTGAATTTCCATTTCCAGTTATTTGCTTTAGTGTGGATTGAAAGATTGACAACTATAAAGGACACTGACTACCGCTATCTAAGTTCTTAGATTGGAGATCTTGCCTATGAATGATTTTCATTTGAATCAGTTTACAAGGGAGAGAGTTATCATTACTAAGTCCTCGACTGATGATTGTTTGAGTAAATGATTTAGTTACAGAAAATTTTAGTTTCTTGCTGTTCCAACTAGATTTTGTTTCCAACATTCATTTACTTTTGCATTTTAAGCACTATACTGCAAAACATTAGTCCTCAACCTGAGTACACTTTTGAAATAAAAAATCATCCTTGCGTTGACAATTGATGTGAAGAGAATTAGGAGTTAAAATCCTTCTATGATTGCCAATGCTTCCATTTTCTTCTCAGCTCCTTGTGATAACTTTATTTCTTCTTGTAGTTGAGATTTGAGAGAGGAGATGTTGGCTACGTGGGGCCTCACCTAGGTTCAATAGTGAGTTTAGCCAAGAAAATCTTAGTACTACTAGCCCTTTCAGAAATAGTCCACGGAGCACGGACTGAGGTCTCACATGAAGTAGTATGGGGGGGTGTTGGAACTAGGTTTCTTCACCCTACAGATGTCTTGATGAAGGTTCTAGAGGTTCGCAATCCTAACCTATGCGTTGTGTTACTCCGCACAACTTTCTATCCTTCGCAACCCATGTGCACCTTGGTACATACAATATTATTCCGATCCCATCTTTACTGTGCTCTTATATTAGTGCTTAACTTAGTTTGTGCAGACCCAATATTCTTATTACTTATTCAACTTTCAGATAAGCATGCATACTTGAAACCAATATAAATGCATAAAGGTAACCAGAACATAGAAATATAGATCTACAAATAGACGCACAATATTCTAAATCAATCTTATCTTTATTAATATTCAATTTTAGTTACAGACCCAACTCTGCCCTGTGCACTCAGCTACAAGGGTCCATGCACTCAGCTGCGAACTCTACTAGGCTTCTACGCACTCAGCTGCATAACCTCTACCTACCACTATGACCCAATACACTTCAAATCCAGTTCTATATTCTAACCATGCCTTCGCATCTATCTATTACATTTTTAAAAACTTAGAGCTGTCTTTACAATTAGAGCCTCACTCTATTTATAAAATCCCTTGGTCCACGGACCATGGGTAGGCTGACACACTTTACATTAAATTACATTATTTTAGGGTGGAAAATCATAGACTCTCGCACTCCGTGCCTACATTTCACGGGGTTTCTACATTACATTGACCAAAACGCAGGCTTTAAGCCCCAAAAACATGCTATGGGGGGATCCCCTACCCAACAAGCCCCCAACACAATCATCGTGACTCATCCCAAGCCACTGCTAGTGCAGCGATCTTTGCATGAAGCCCCTCCAACAGTGCCTATGTTGCACGAAGGTTCGTAGCGCATTGTTTTGCTGTCTATTAGATCTGCTCTACTCTTTCTGTCGAATGCTCACTTTCAAGGCAAATCCCTATCTTAAAGCATGCATCACCTTCATTTGTGCAAGCTTTCGTTCGATATCGGCAGTGATGTGGAATGCCTCATCAATCCAAGGTTGGATGTGTGCTTTAAGTACTGCTTTTTTCTATCGCGTGACATCCACTTGTTCCTTCAATGCCTTCACCTGCTGTAACTTTTCTAGCCACCGGGTCAAGATAATTGTCTACGCGTTTCCATGCATGCTATCATACTGTACTTGAAGCTTCCACGCCTCTATTTCCAAGCACTGTATGGTGGGGTCCACCTGTAAGGAAGTGAGGACCACGAAGGATTCTTGCAACATACCTGTACAGGTCTACACTGCCTGTCCTATTTCCTCCAGCCCTTTTAGGATAGTGTCAACACACTGTTCTCGAACTTCTAGAGGTGTGGATGACTGCGCCTTTAATCACAGTTCAGTAATCTGTAGGTTGGGGTCTAGCTGGATCCTCGTAGCTTCCTTCTTTTCCTCGCAGAATCCACTAGCCAATTTGTGGATCTGCATTCTAGGCCTGTCACAATTTCCAGCTCAGGGGTGTGGCAACATGCTTCCTCTATGATCTACTCCAACTACTGGTTCTATGCCACTACTTCATCACATTGTAGGCTAAGCTGCTCGATGTTTATTAGCTATTCACTTAGAATTTGCATTGCGCATCCTTCCCTAGTGCAGAGTTTTGCTGTCACTCTGTCCTGTAGCTAGTATAAAATATGTCGCAGAAGGGTAGCCAAGTTTAGGTCGAGTCCCTTGATCCATCTTACTGTGGCTCTATCGTCCATGTTGTTTGTTGTCTGCTGTCAGTCCGACAATGCGATGGTGTTAGCCATTTTGGCCCGCAATAGTTGCTCTGTCGCCGATGTACCTGCAGAACCGTAGGTGACTACTATTCCTTCTTGTGGGGGCTGCACCTAAAGCCCCTATAGTTGTGCCTGGAGGGCCCCCAAAACATTTTGCTGCTCCGTCATTTCTTCCTAGAGCACTTCGTTTGTGACCACGCGAACTATGTCATCGATGTCGTATAGATCACCCATTGTCAGTGTAATAGGATCCCCATCTAGTCTGGACACCTTAGTCTTCTTCCATGGCCCTATTCATTCCATACTGTGTGGCCATTTCAGTTGTGTTGATGTCATGCTCGGGTTCATGCCTTCCATCATGTTGTCAGTCCCCTATCCACTAGTCAATTCCAGGCCTCTTTCTTCCTTCCTCATGGTGGCCCCAGCTGCTGCTGCTTTTTCAGCGGCCTTAGTCTACTCTGCGGTGGCCTTCACTACCTCCCGGGAAGCCCTTACCTCCTTGGCAAACTATTCATTCTGCTTTTGTTCTACCAGCAGCTTGGCGGTCTCCTTCTGTCTTTGAATCGTTGTCTCATCATGCATTTCCAGATCTGCAACATGCCATTCAGGTGGCCATGAGTCAAGCACTACGAAAACAACGTTATCAAATGCGATGAATGGGATTTTGGTCCATTTCTACTTTGGATCCTTCCACGCCTTGATATACACATTGTGTATATCTGCCTTAAAGTCTGCAAAGCTCTGTAGACTATTGTATACCATGGGGCATAGGTGCGGCCTTTTGTTGATCCACATCCATATGCTTGCCTCCATGAGTATCCAGAAGATATTGGTGTTGTGGGTTCACATGGCGTCCTTTGTCACCTAGAGCGACACGCATTTCACTGCCTATGGCAATTCATGTTCAAGAGGAGGAAACTGATTGTCCTCCAGCAATTCCCCTGCAACCAACAAGATGAATAAGAGCAACCACACATAGTGTAAGGTCTTACCCTACTCCTAGGCCTCCTTACAGTTCGTTAGAAAGTCCTCGCAGAGGAACTACACCCATTTGAACTGTACCCCCTTTGCACATTGTTCAGCTAGCATGATGACTGTTATCACTGACAAATTTCGATGCTAAGTGTCTGCAAATAAGCATATAAACCCTTTTAGCAGTTTCGCAGCGCATACAAACATATAATTCATATTTTGCACTGGCTGCGCTACAAAATTGGGGATTTGTTTGAATACATAGCAAATCTCACCCAGCTGTCAAGTCCGCTGTGTTTTAGATCGTTAGGTGTCGTGGTACTGGCGTGTGTTGCAGTTATTGCTGAGAAGGAAACAAAAGGTAGACATGTTTCAACATGTTAAATGGAATGGATTGTCAAGCTCAAAAGATAAGCATATTTGCCAATATGGAATTGAGAAGGTTGATAATGTCTTAATATCAGTATCCAAAAAACCAAACACGGTGCCCATATAAAAATCAGTGTTGTTCCAAGTTCATCATTAACACCACTAATCCTGTGGCTTTTGAAAAAGGTGCCAATTATAAGAAGGAAAGCACACAGGTGTATAATAGAAGAAGGGTTTCCAGTTTGAGAGTGAACGGTTTCATGCCAAGGATGACTGTCAGATGAAAGCCTATAGTCATTGCATTCAGATGGATTGGAAAATGCCCCTTGCAGAATATATTGGTTTGTTTTGAATTTGTCTAACTCTTCAAGAAGCTGGACTGGTATATCTACGAATGATGTTCTCTATGCAGAGGTTGTCTTTGATATGCGTCCTTTAAAGCCAAGTCTTCTTCCATTGGTGCCATTGTTTTTTCAATCACTTTTGGAGATGGGTATGAAAGACATGGATTTTGTGCAGTTGAACCAGTTGATAAGAAGAAAGATAGGAGGGATTTCAGTTTATCCATCTACTTTTTCAGTTAGAGGAAAAGTAGAGCCATCAAGCCACATCATTGTTCATGGAAAGGCCATGGCAGGGTAGATAATGCAGTGTATGGAAATCCCTCTGATGAAACAACTAATAAATGTGCACAGTCAGTAGAAAGTTTGGGAGATCTCCATACTGGAACACTGGCTACAACTGCTGTAGGTGATGTTTTCTACAGGCATATTTCTCTACTTTAAGTAGTCAACTTCCAGGAGGTATTTAGAGCAGCTGAAATAATATTTTAGAAAAATGAAAGAGGTTTTTATTCCTAACATACTAAACTAGAAAAACCTCTTTCAGTTTCTTCAAATTGATTATGATCTGGGAGAAACGGGTGACTGAATGTCGCGCTACGAAACTGCTGTAGATGCAGTTTTTAATTTCCTGTTTTACACATCTTTTTCAAGGATCGATTCTGGGCATCTGGAGTAGTTTTTCAAAAAACAAAAAGAGGTTTTTGTAAATCACGGATGGGTTCACAAAAACCTCCTTCAGGTTTTCCAAATACGTTTTCTGTGATAAATTATGAACTCTATCCCAAGACATATTTGCAGCCAGAACAACAGTTTTGTAGCAGTTGTACAAGTGGAAATAATTCATATCAAATATGCAGCATGAGTTACTCTCCTTTAACTCCAAAAAACAAAAGAAAAACTTTTTGGTAGAAGATCAAATACACCTACAAAATGAACGAAAATCCATAGAGAATATTAAAGACTGTGTTTTAAAAAAAAAAAACAACAGTTTCGTAGCGCGCTACGAAACTGCTGTAGGTGTTGTTTTATGATGAAGACAAACAGTTTGATGGTAGGATCAGAAAATTATCAAAGGAAACGCCTAAGGAACATCAAGGAGACCACATAAGGCTAGCATAGCCATTCAGATAATGACAAGTGTGCATTTTCCATAAAGGTGAAATATTTTGTCTTTAGTTATAGCTTTAATAAAGGTACTTTATTACTTTTGTACTTAGGGTATTTAAAAGGTACTTTATTACTTTGGTTGGAGATGCATACGAGGATTTGGGTTGGACACCTGTTCAGTTCACAAAGCATCCAGATTATTAGCCATATGGTGTTATCATGGTCATCAAAGATATTAAACAGCTTCAAGCACGTTCTTTTGAAAACAAACATGGATAAAAGGCAGGAACCATGAAAACAGAGTATATATCTTCACCAAATGTTGAGTCAGCAGCACAGTTGGAATCCAAGGCAACCAGTTTAGTGAATGTTTCTTCAGATACATTTCAGCCACTACAGGAAAAGCACAGGTGTCAAAGACCAGGAGAAAATCATGCATACGAGGAGATGGAAGTAGAGTTCGAATAGGAATAGGACTCTATGTATTTAAAGCACAATACCTCTGTATTTAATAAGTTAGTTAAATATAGATAAGGTAGTTAAGGATAGGTTTTCGAGATCCCCTCATGCTAGAGGAGGAGTCTCAAGTAGCTTAAGTTTTGTTTTCCTATATATAGGAAAAACTCTGATGTAAAAGAGGTTGGAGATTGTTATGAAAAAGACATAGTTTTCATATTGGTGTATGTAAAGTTTCTTTTCACAGTAATAGAAAGCATATTGTTTCTTCCCAAGATTCATCGTGTGTCCCAAGTGTTCAGAATGTATGTGGCTTTGGTTCTATTCATCTTATTTTACAGTTCACTAGACATGCAATCACTCTGAATTCATCATTGATGCTCAGACTTCCTGTGTATGTCTTGTTGAGTTGCAGTCCTTCTTGGTTGATATTTTGAACAGTGAGACATTATATGCCTTGGTTTCTATGATTCAGTAGTTGCTTGTTTACTGTAGAAATGTATGACTCCATGAACCCAATGGAAGAGGCCTTGATTTTGTTGTTCCAACCAGCTTAAAATTTATTCACTGTTTTAAAGAATTAGCCATCTTTTTGCCCTTAAATGCATATCAAAATCTGTGAGAGAGCCCTCTCTGACTAAGGAGGCTAAACCTTAGTCTAAAGCCTGGTTTGAAACAATTGCATGAGATCTCACTAAGTAGCAGCCCTTAGTACATGGTTTTGTGACAACATTTTGGTGCGTCTGCCGGGAGCCTGAAGTCTTTTCATTCCCGAAATCAAGAGGCTGAACTTCTGAAGGTAGCAGGAGCTCAGGCATCAGTTTGAGGCTGCAAAACTACCTTGGCGACTCCACACATCAAATAACAAATTGGAAGGTGACTCCACTGCTAGAAGATCAGTAGCTTGATGAAGCTTCAAGATGAGTTCCACTGCAAGAATGAATGCCAGGTATGCTCCTATGAATCGGTCTCATATCCCTAGTTTTCCAAATCCTATGCCAAAGGTTGATTGGTTAGAGGATCTTCCAATATTCAAAGATGAAAAGAAGGACAATGCTGCTCTTCATTTGGTTAGGTTTCATATGCATGTACACAGTCTTAAGGTTCAGTTCCCTGAAGATTGTCTCATGAAAATTTTTATGACCACTTTAGAAGGAAAAGCATGGTCTTGGTATAAAAGTTTGGAAAATGGTTCATTATATTCTCTTGCTGATTTCCATGATGCATTCTATGACATGTATAAAGAGTGTCATCCCTCCTTATTACTGGTCAAAGATTGTTGTAAACATTCTACGAGTTTTATTCAATATTTGGAGGATTGTTATGATGACGATGAATTTATGGATGAAGAAATTTTAGAGGCTCTTCATAACAATGCATTTCAACACCAAGAAGAAAGTATAACGCAGCATGAAGAGTAGCAGGGGTTTACTTGTGAAAACCATGTTTCATCCTTTGATATGAATGAAGAGATGCAGCAGACTTGTCAGTCTTTGGATCATTATCAAAATGAACATGATTACCAACACCAAGAAGAAATGTTGGAAGAAATTTTTTATGACCTTCAGGCAGAGGAAAAGATTGTTCAATTTTGTAATTTCTTGCAGTAGCTTACACCAAAGAATGATGATAATAATGAGGAAAATTCCATTGTTTGTTGGAATGATTCAGAAAAGCAGTTGGATAGCTTGTCAAATAAATGTTGTGTAGTTGAGGATCAGTTGTTTGAAGATAAAGAGTGTTATGATGATCATCAAAATAATCATGTCTTCTTTTACCCTATAAGTGAATACATGGCAAAGCTTTGCACACCAGTATTTCATTTTCATTTGCATTATGAAGATCAGGTACATTATAAGTTGATTTGGTCATCTCACTATCATGGTTATTTTGAGGTTGAATGCAGTCAAGAGCCTCCAATATCAGAAAGGACAATTGATTGGCTTTATTGGAAATATCATGTTGCTTGAGCTACAAGTGGAGCTTGCAGCTAGTAGGTAGGTAGGTAAATGCAAATAAGCTCAAGGTTGACTGAGCATTTTTGTTTTAGTAGATATAGACTTCTCTCTCCTACAGTGATCATCAAGTTCAAGCCCAAGGTGGAGGCCCAAGAAACTTAAAGGAAATGTTTGTCAAATAAATTTCCATTTATCATAAGAGGATAAGGCACTGGACCTGCAAGTTCTTAGTGTACCACAAGGGCACACTATCCCAAGTGGAGGCACTGTTATCACTGAAAAGATTTCAAAGGAAAAGGGTAAGGTAAGGGAGAATTGGTCTTGGTTATTCTCAAGTTCCTTTCATGCATAAGAAGCACTTGGCAAACTCAGGGTCAACATACATCAGAGTTCTTTGAAGGCTCAAGCAAGGCATGTAAGGTAATCCTAAATTTGGATATAGATTACATTTTGAAAGTTTTCCTTGAAGAATGGTGTTTATTGTATTCAGTTTTGAACAAGCTTCATGACATGTGGAGAAACCCATTGTTACATATTGTAATTTGATGGACCATTTTTGTAAGACAAAAGGAAATATTTTTGAGGATGGGCAGCTGAAAGGGACTATTTACAAGGTATAAACATCAATCAAAAGGTAAATTTAAGAAATGAAGTCATATCTCACATGATTTTGGAGAAATTTTAAAACTAGCTACGAATCCATGTTTTCGTAGCGCAGACAGTGTAAAAATCCTATTTTGCGCTACGAAACCCCTGTAGCAGCCTGTTTTAGCAGAAAAAACTGATTTTACTAGTTAACTTCCAGAAGCTTTCTTGAGCAGTGGAAAACTCCTCTCTGAAAAGTGAAAGAGGTTTTAATTCCTAAGATACTGAAGTACAAAAACCTCTTCCACTTTCTTCATATCCATTACTATCTGGGAGAAATGATGGACCAAAGTTGCGCTACGAAACTGCTGTAGGTGCAGTTTTTCATCTCCTGTTTGCCACGTGTTTTTCAAGGACAGTTTCCGAACAGCTGGAGGAAGGTTTTACAAAACCAGGAGAGGTTTTTGTTCTAGACAACATGGGTTACAAAAACCTCCTTCAGTTTCGTAAAATATGTCATGGATGAAGAGATAAAGGCTCTGCAATTTTCAAGGATATAAACCTAAAAAACAGGGAAACATGTTCCCTAATTTCTAGGGTTTGTCATCAGCAGTTGGGTGACCACGTGGGAGGCCTCATCAAGTTCGATATCATGGAGTTTTAGGTGTCAAATAATGTGTTAAATGTTTATATAAGGTTGTTTTGATCATAATGAGGAGTTAGACTCCTAATTGTTTTAGGTCTCTAGGATTCCTAGTTATGTGTCATTTGCATTTAATAGTTTGTTTTATGGTTAGAATAGGTGTCACTGATGGCAAATTCGAATTCTCTTGTTGATGGATGATGGAATCCTAATTGTAAATGCTATATATAGAGCAAGAGGCTGAATTAGCAAGGGTTGGAAAATGTTATAGAAGAAGACTACTTTTGTAAATGCTATGCAGGGACTGATATATATAGAAGCAATTGGACTTTTCTGAAGCTGAGATTCTTAGTGTACTTCAGTGAGCTTTATATTTTATCTTTCATATGTTTTACTTCCATAGTCTTAATGCTTATTACTCAAAATTCATGGAGGAACATGCTCTGACTTCCTTTAAGTGTTGAACTATGGTGAATTGAGTTCTTGGGTCCTATCTTTAGATGTTTTTCTTCAATGTTTTAATACTTATTACTCAGAATTCATGGTTACTCATGCTCTGACTTCCTTTAGGTATTAAACTCTGATCAATCCCTTCAAATCCTTTCCTTCTGAATACCTTGATGTATCATTACTCAGAATTCATGCCCACATGCTCTGAATCCTATGAACTTCAAGTTATTGAGACTTTCCTTAATATGTCACTCTTTCATTGAAGTATATACAAGCCTCAGTTTTATAAGAAGAGTTATTTGTTATCCTTATCTTTCTCACTGACTCCATAGCCCAATGGTAGCAAGCTTTCATCTTTTCAACCTACAAACACACAAAACCAAGATAGAGTTAGCCATCTATATTATCATTAATCAATATCATTAATATTTGAGAGAGCCCTCTCAGGTTAGGGAGGCTAATCCTTAGCCAAGAGTCTGGTCTGAAATAGTTACACTAAGATAGTCTGATCAACAGCCTATCAGGGACCTATTTTGGTGATAACACCACCCTTGCTCAACTTGTAGTTGACAAGTGTCCCTTAAAAATTACTTTAAAAGAAAAACTATATTAAAAACATAAATCAGTAAACATATTTGATTATTTTTTATTAAAAACATTATAAAACATTAATCGCATTAAGCATTCATTATGCTCACTTAGTTTCACCCACCAATAATAAATAAAATATTTTGGTGTCTATTTAAAATATAATTTATATAATTTATAGAGATAAAGTAATTAAAATTTAAAACAATTCTTATTTTTTTTATAAATATTTTAATATAAAACTTAAATAAAATGTTTAAATATTCATATTGATTAATATATTTCAATATGAACTCCGTCTATCATAGTCACCGATTTATCAAGCATTATCACGGACTTATCAAGCATTAGAAAGGATTTAATCTCTTTATGTGTTAATCTTTTTCAAATTTTACATTCGAAAAAAAATTGATCTCTCTCAACTATTATAAATCCAATTAAAATAAATCTATACAAATATATATAACAAAATGGTAGTGTATATAATATCTATATACACTTTACTCTTTACTCTTCATTTTTTGGATTGATATATAATTTATAAAAAGCCATTGGCTAAATTATTAAACCCATAATACAACAAGAAATATAATAGAAAATACTAATTCTTCCCCTTAAATGCAAACATAATACAGCGACAACCATAATAGAGAAATACCAATTTCCACTTAAATGCAAACACAATTATTTATTACAACTTAACAAACTGAAAGACCAGTGTTACAATCAAACTATTTATGAAACTATACATGTCATGTTATAATATCATAGCGTGATATAAGTTATCATTCTTTATAATGGTAGGTTGAGTTAGCAAATGTCCGTAGTACAAGGGTGGTCATGTTTTTCCAACAAGAGTTTAATGTATTTTTAGATACAACATCATCCCTTGTGTGTTATTGTGACCTCGCAAGTGGGATTTTTAATATTGTTGGGACCTAAGTAATCACTTCATTGAACAATGCTTTGCGAGACATCTATTCATTATGTTTAATACCGTTGGGACCTAGGTAATCACTTCATTGAACAATGCTTTGTGAGACATCTATTCATTATGTATTAGACATGTTAGATGGTGGAGGTTTCATCGTGTTAATTTCACATGTGACCAAGTCTTGCCTCTTCTCTTGTATGGGTTGTTTCTCTCACCACTTAAATTTGACCATAGAAAATGAAAATTTTTTATAATATTTTATATATATAATATTATATATATATATATATATATATATATAATATATATATATATATAGTATAAATATATTATTAAACATTTTAAAAAACATATAAGATTTTTTCAACTCTTAATAGAGTTATATAAAGAATATAACAATAATAATAATAAATTGATTAAAAAAAATTGGTATTTAAAAGTATAAATATCTGAATATTATCTTAAGTAAAAAAATTTAACTATATATATATATTATATATTATATATATATATATATATATATATAGATAGAGAGAGAGAGAGAGAGAGAGAGAGAGAGAGAGCACAATAATCTACTCTTTAAGATCAGAGTTCAATTAAATATCAAATTGTATAGTTATGTATCAGATTTCTTTCTTTGTGGGACATGACATTTTCTTCACATAATGGTTTGACCTCTAAAATTTCTAGAGGTGCACACACCATAACTTGTTTTTGATTTGAACCTATGATTATGTTTAGAAGTGTTTTACAACTCAAGATGGGGACATGATGTCAAAAAATGTAGACACCATAACCTCCTCTTGATTTGAACCTATGATTATATTTAGAGGTGCTTTAAAACAGGAAAATAGAGAAATGATGTAAAAAAAATACACCTAGACTTTGAAATAAAAATACAAGTTGAGTTTAATGTAACGTAGCTATTTTAAAATTACAAATAATAAAAGAATACTCACATTTAAAAAAAATATGATGTAAAAAATGTAGACACCATAACCTCCTCTTGATTTGAACCTCTAATTATGTCTAGAGGTAATAATATAAAAAATACACCTAGACTTTAAAGTAAAAAACAAAATACACCTAGATTTTGAAATAAAAGTACAAGTTGAGTTTAATGTAAAGTAGCTATCTTTAAATCATAAATAATAAAAAGAATGCTTGCATTAAAAAAAAACAACTTGATTTTGAAGTAAAAATACAAAATACACGTGGACTTTAAAGTAAAAAATATATATATATGTTGATTGTAAAGTAAAAAAAAATACACTCAAACTTAAAAAAAAAAAAATACAAGTTGAGTTTAGTGTAAAATAGTTATCTTTAAATTACAAATAATAAAAATAATACTGCTACAAATAATAAAAAGAATACTAGCATTTAAAAAAAATACAACTTGGAGTAAAAATACAATTGTGTTTAATGTAAAGAGAAAATACTAGCCCATTTTAAAATAAATTTATATTCATGTTTGAGTTACAACTAAAACCAAAAAAATATTATCAAAGTTTATCACATTTAAATAATAATAATAACAAAGATTTCAATTTGTAATAAAAAAAGTATTGAATATTTATTCATGTTAATGAGTCATTGATGAAACTAAAAAATTGTTTGTTTTTAATAATTGTTAGACAAAAAAAATATTAAACTCTCTTCATAATGTTTGAGAGTGTAATTTTAGGAAGATGTTGTTAAATAACATTATCTACCTGAATGCGGGTGATTACCCAAATCATTAACATGATAAGATGGCAAGGCAGCGAACGGGCTGGCCACATGGCCCCCTGCAACTTCCCCCATGCCAAAATTGCATTCAAGGCACCTTGCAGGCGCCATTTAATGAATGCACAGGCCGAGACAGAGCCAATTCTAACATAACAATGGAGCCTACAAACTACTCTGTCATTCCTCCCTTCATGATTCATTGTGTTTGTCCTCCGCAGGCAGGAGAGCCTAATGTGCGCACTGTGACTGGCAGTCGATGCTGGTTGTTAAGCTGCATTGACCCGGGAAATGGATTCCACCATTCCCACTCTCGCCTTTGCAACCTAGCTCAGTCTCATAATTCCTTTGTCAACTCCTCGCGCTGCTCTTCTGTCAATTCCCCGCACAGATCCTCTGTCAATTCCTCCACCATCACCGCTGCTACCACCCCTGCTCTCAATATCAACATGGTTCGCCATCGTATGTGGAGTAGGAGAGGTGGCACTAGAGGTGGTAGCTCACGCTCTCCTGCTATGTCCAACCCCGACTCGGTTTCCCCTGCTTCCTCAGTCGATAACCCCAACCCGCATAGTTTTACTAGGCATTATCCAAACACCCGTAGCAGGAGAGGAAGTGCCTGGCTCCATGGCACTGGAAGAGGAGATGCGACGGTTTGCACTGCTAATTTCCCCCGACCTCTGCATCTTGTTCCCCATATCACACAATTTCGATTTCATAGCTCCCTGAACCGCCCAGTAATCGTAGCCACCATTTCAATTACTTTTACGAAAGAAATTGAGCAGCCAGCTCCTCGGGTTGAACACACTGATGAGCCAAGCAGAGCAGAACCCGATAGCAGGAGCTGAGGCATCACTGGTGATCAGTGAGTAGATGAAGATAGAGCCACCCAGACTGGTAAAGTAGTGGCTGGCAGTCAGCATGGCGAGGAGGGTAAGCTCAACAAAACACAGGCTTCGTGTAGTCGCCGTGGAGACACGTCAGGAACGCGTGTGGTTGCATGCAACATAGAGGGAGACCATCCAGCACCTGGCCACGACTCTTTGGACGAGGATAACAATACTGAAAAATGGGCGTGTCCGATTGTGGAAGAACCAACCACGGACAATTGACAGCTAAGCGTCGAGATTGCCAGGTGGAAGTCTCGTCTTGATGATTACGCGGTTATGGTTATGTTAATTTGTTGCCTAGTTGGGACTATGGTTATGTTAGATTGTCTCCAAAATGTTTTTTTTTGTTATGTGATCAAACAAGAAACCCTTGCGAGGGCTACTTTTCCCTTTTTTTGAACTTATGCTTTTTTGGACTGGTTTCCCCTCTGTTGGGGCAGTCAAAGCTACTTGTTTTGACTGTGTGATGAATGATACTCAGATCCTTTGAGGTTGAGACTCACTGTAATTCCTTTTTGTATCATATTAATAGATTAAACTTACTTAGAAAAAAGAAAAAAACATTATCTGACCAAAAAACTAAGCATACATATATTTATATGACAAAAAATAAATAATTATATACAAAAAATAAGCTTAGATTCATCTTAGGTCTAGATTTATCAAGCAAAATACGCATGCATATATTTATATGGCAAAAAATAAATAACTATATACAAAAAAATAAGCTTAGATTCATCTTAAGTCTAGATCTATCAAGCATTCACATTGATCCAATTTCTTAAGGTGTAATTTTTTAATTATTTAATATGAAAGAGTTAATATATGACTTGAATTAAATACCAAAAACGTTTACACTTGGAAAATTTGATTCCTCAGTGCTTGATATATATGAATTAAATACCAAAAAAGTTTACACTTGAAAATTTTGATTCCTCAGTGCTTGATATATATGAGTTTAACGTGGATCTAAGCTGATATAAATAACTAGTGGATGCAATATGCATAGAGAGGAAACAAGTTCCTCGAGGTGAATACTTTAGACTCTTAAAGGAAAATTCTGCACTTCAAAGGGTTTGGTCCCTCTCAACGCATGATAAAATTGGAATTAAGATAGATATATATTGATTTTATAATGTATATATTCATAGAAATTGAATTTTAAACTCATTATAAATTTATCCCATATACAAAAATAAGATATCAAATTTATACTTATAATCCATTAGATGTGTGTGTCCTCTTGCAAGTAGTATCTTTATGTAAAATTGTGAATTTCCTAGTTTATGCATATCCTTGACCCTAGGAATAATCAACATTAGTGGGCATGTGACTAGGTTTCTAAGTTTCCACCCTCTACCAAATACACTCTTTGATTTAGATTTGTTTTTCTTTTTTTCCTTAGGGCAACTTGTCCATTAAGATTTGTCTTCCTTGTTTTTCTTAGTGCAATATACTTTTTCTTTTCCTTATTGCAATACTTGACCTTAGGAATAATCAGCATTAGTGGGCATGTGACTATGTTTCCACCCTAGCATGTGACTATGTTTCCACCCTATACCAAATACACTTGTTGGTTAAGATTTGTCTTCCTTGTTTTTCCTTGGTGCAACTTGTTGGTTAAGATTTATCTTCCTTGTTTTTCTTTAGTGCAATATTCTTTTTTTTTTTCCTTAGTGCAATACATGGTTTTTGTTGATACAAATTTGCAAGTAGTATCTTTATGTAAAATTGTGAATTTCCTAGTTTATGCATATCCTTGACCCTAGGAATAATCAACATTAGTGGGCATGTGACTAGGTTTCGAAGTTTCCACCCTCCATCAAATACACTCTTTGATTTAGATTTGTTTTTCTTTTTTTCCTTAGCGCAACTTGTCGATTAAGATTTGTCTTCCTTGTTTTTCTTAGTGCAATATTCTTTTGCTTTTCCTTATTGCAATACTTGACCCTAGGAATAATCAACATTAGTGGGCATGTGACTATGTTTCCACCCTAGCATGTGACTATGTTTCCACCCTATAACAAATACACTTGTTGGTTAAGATTTGTCTTCCTTGTTTTTCCTTAGTACAACTTGTTGGTTAAGATTTATCTTCCTTGTTTTTCTTTAGTGCAATATTCTTTTTTTTCCTTAGTGCAATACATGGTTTTTGTTGATATAAATTTTAGGATTGCTTTGTTGGTACAATTTTCAAGATTACTTTGGAAAACAACTTGTTGGTTAAGTTTTTTCGTTCTTGTATTTTCTTAAGGTAATATTCTTTTACTTTTCCTTGGTGTAATACATGGTTTTTATTGATACAATTTTTACGATTGCTTTGGGAACTATCAAGCATGATTTGATTTTCCCTTAGAATCTAAATTCTTTTAAACTAGATCTTTTATGTCTGGATGTTTATTCATTTGTTGTCATGCCTTTATAGGTGAGTGTCCTCATCTTCGTGGAGGATATATGGTCTTATCGATGCTTTATATATATATATATGTGTGTGTGTGTGTGTGTGTGTGTGTGTGTTAAAGGGAATATTATGCTTTTTAGAAAATTTATAGGACCCTATGCTTTCAAGGATGCATTCGTTGAGCTAGAGTTTTTGGTTTGGTGTAGCAATTGAGAGTCATCATCAATAATGTTGCTCTGTAACATAATTGATGTGTGAAAATGAACTTTCATTTATTTGCTTTAGGCTAACTCTTGATCTCTCATTCTTAAATAAGTAATTCACATAAAGAGATCTTAGCATGCCCCATATTAAGTTCTTAAGTAGGGTTCTTTAGCTTTGGAGCATATTTGGTATGACGAAGTGCATGAAAGACATTCTTGGTGACATTCATTGTTCTTTTGACAACTTGGAATAATTGTTGTCTAAATTTTATTATTAGAGTGAAATTGTTTCTCATTTTGGAAAAAAATTGATACTTTCACGTGAAATGTTATTAAGTGCTTTTTTAATAACTCTTTGAATCATCTGTATGTTTTGAATTATTTCCTATCATGGAAGGTTTAAGTTTAAATCCATAATCCCAAAACATTCTATAATAACATATTTTAACTTTTGCATCATCAAGAGCAATTGCTAATATATTATTGGGAATTATTGATTGTATCAACTAGGAGTGAAGAATGAACCTTATTCATTGGGTTTTGTCTCTCTATTGGCCAAAGCTAATTTTTACCATTTCATTCTTAAATGAGATAGTGACATATGACATGGAAATATACCTTAACATCTCCATGTTAAACAAGGTTCTTTAGCTTATTGAGCACACTTTCTATGACCAAGTATATGAAAGTATCATTTATGACTTTGACAATTTTTAATATAGATTAGAATTGTTATCTAAATTTTATTTGAGTTTGAGTGAAATTATTTCTTATTAAATAAAAAATATCACTTTCAAAAGGGAAAATAATTATTATATATTATATTATATATATATTTATATATATATATATATATTATATTATATATATAATTTTGAATATTTCGGTTTGTATATATTAAAATTTAAATATTTCAAATTATTATTTATTAAGTAAGAAAATTTATGTTCACATCCATAATCTTCAATACATTTTATAATAGCATTTTCTAGCCAACCTTTAAGAACAATTGCTAATATTTTATTGACAATTATTAATTATGCGAACTGTATTATGAAAACTTCAATTAACTTCAAAGTTTCTTTTATAATGTTAAAAAAACAATATTCCTAGTTAAAAAAAGGATAATCTTAGTACTTTCAGTCTCAGTTGCTGAGTAATAATAGCTTAGCACAAACTAGTATTTGTTGCTACTCGTACAAGAATCAAAGAAAATCCACACTATAAAAAGTCTTTGATTAACGTTTCAAAGGTTACATTATACTGCACTTTTAGAATCTGGAAAAGAGAGAAATATTTGAGTTCTAGAACATATGAGAATGGTAGAACCACCACTTTGCTTCGTACAAAACCAAGGGTCACAAAGATCGCTACCCTCTAATGATGAAAGCCTATAGAAAATACTTCGACCATTTTTGAAATGTAAGGCCTTGCAAACTATATATATATATATATCCTTCCACATAATATCACTCTACACACACGACATTGGTGAAGTCAATTCTATTTAGCCTACATGATTACTAGCTGGCCCTATACTGATAGTTTCCATGTAGGGGCTATGATATTTTGCATTGATAGCTCACCAAAAGTGCACTAACCACCACAAAAGGTGTTCGAATATCAACTAGTTCATAAGGGATCACTCTAATGTTTTACTTATTTAGATTGTCATCACTGAAAGACATGTTTTAGTCTTGTTGTTACTTGTTTAGATGTTCATCACTGATAAACATATTTAGTCTTAACAACAAGAGATACTTCAACCACCATGCATACGAGGATCTCATATTTTTAGTCTTTACAACAAAAGATAGTTCAACCACCATGCAAATAAGGATTTCATATGGAAAACTTTTCCTAGCGATGCTTTCCATAATTGTCTATGTATGGACGATTAAACAATGTTTGTAAATATATTTTTCCATGAACAAGTTACATATTCTTTGCAAAGTGCAGATAAATTCCATGAAACACATTGCATAGAATTGTTGACTTATAGATGATTTGTGGCATAGGTAGATTTACAAATAAGCTCTCCCATGAGATAAAGCAACCTAAATAATGTTTATGAATTTGTGGGTGACTTTCTTTACAAGGAGTTGGGAGTAAGAGGAAATGATAAGATTTGCAATAGTTTCTCCTTTCCAATCATCTAAGTATGTACGTAGTATCCTTTTAGTTGCACATGACTCAAGCGTATCTTTTTTGTGCATTTGTTTTGACCTTTCTATTTTCCCACTGCCAATGGCAATTATTGACATTTGTTTGAGGGGCTCTTGCATTTATCTTGACCATTTTATCTAAAAGGAATTAGAGGTGTGGAATATGCTTTCTACATTAACCAATGAGAGAAGAATTCATAGAAAATTTGAATAAACACAGTGGTAGTGATAAACAACATAGACACATACAACCATTAAAAGCAAATTCTCGGGGAAAACCTTTTCGAGAGAAAAACCCTAGAGTGCACACAATGTATTATTCAATAACAAACAAATGGTTACAATACATTATGGAGTACTTGTGCTCTCAATAGGAGTATTAAATAGTGCAAAGTTTTTGGAAAAAAATTGGTAGCATAATAGTAAGTAAAAGAAATCTTACTGTCCCTGCAAGCAAAGCACTCAAAATGCAGGCATAACAAAACCAAAAACTATTTATGGTTTTCCAATTCTACATGTTGCAAACCACTAGTTATTAATATGCCAATTGTTGTTTCTCAACATTAATTACTTGTTATTTATCAACCTTTATTGAGATAACTCTACTACATAATCAAAAGGTATATGACACATTTGTCCCAACATTCTACCAATTGTCATACATGTTGCAAGAGTCTAAGGGAGGATGCATCAAACAATGAACTAAATGCTAGGGATCGTAAGGCCCATAGACTCATAGAACCACTTGAATTTATTCATGCACATTGGTTTTTTTAATGCATTTGAAACATTTTGGAAAGTGTCAACTTTATTCAGTATCACCTTGCCATCCGCTACCATGTTGTAAACATAATGGTACTAGATATCAATATGCTTTGTCTTTGTATGAAAGGTTGAGTTCTTAGCTAGATAAATGGAATCATTGCTATCACACTGCATTGTAATAGCTCTTTGAGTTAGCCTACATATGAACCCAATTTCATAAGCTAGATGGACTTGTTACATGCACGAGTAGCTACCATATACTTGAACTCCGTAAATTATGAAAAAGAAACCACAACTTGTCGCTTGCTTGTCTAACTTAGTAATCCTCCAAATAGTCAAAACAAATATCAATTGATAATCTTTTATTTACATCCTCAGACCAATTGGAATCCACAAATATTTTTATATCCACTAAGTGTTGGTCCTCTTAAACATCATGATGATAACAAATAGAATATGCATTCAAGTCCTTGCAAATACTTGAAAACCCTCTTCACTACATCCCATTGTTATTGTCCAAGTTTAGCCATTAATCGACTGAAGACTCCCAAGCAATGTCTGGTTGGTTTTTCAATGCATTTACAACATTTTGCAAAGTGTCAACTTTATTTAGTATCACCTTGTCATCCTCTACCATGTTGTGAACATAATGGTACTAGATATCAATATGCTTTGTCTTTGTATGAAAGGTTGAGTTCTTAGCTAGATAAATGGAATTGTTACTATCACACTGCATTATAATAGCTCTTTGACTTAGCCCTACATACGAACCCAATTTCATAAGCTAGATGGCCTTGATACATGTACGAGTAGTTGTCATATACTTCAACTTCGCCAATTATGAAAATAAAACCACAACTTGTCACTTGCTTGTCTAACTTAGTACTCCTCCAAATAGTCAAAACACATATCCATTGATAAATATTCTTTTAATTACATCCTCAAACCAATTGGAATCCACAAATCCTTGTATATCCACTAAGTGTTGGTCCTCTTAAACATCATGATGATAACAAATAGAATATGTGTTCAATTCCTTGCAAATACTTGAAAACCCTCTTCACTACATCCCATTGTTCATGTCCAGGTTTAGCTATTAATTGACCGAAGACTCCCAAGCAATGTTTTGTCTAGTACAGAGCATTGCATACAACAAACTACTAACTTCACTAACATAAGGAATTGAAGCTATAGTCTCAATCTTTGCAGATGTAGTAGGACA
This sequence comes from Pinus taeda, assembly GCA_000404065.3. Taxonomy (NCBI): domain Eukaryota; kingdom Viridiplantae; phylum Streptophyta; class Pinopsida; order Pinales; family Pinaceae; genus Pinus; species Pinus taeda. The sequence continues at coordinate 246,074 of APFE031671502.1, read as the reverse complement.
TTGCTGAACTTAAAGCTTAGTTCCCATATAAATTGGAACAATCAATGGTTTACAATCTACTATATAAAACTACTTTAGTGCAAAGTTCACATACTTACCGTGGCTTAACCAAAGCTTTTTGTTCACTCTATCTCACTTGATCTCCATTCCTACAATATTTTTTGTATCTCAAGTCCTTCATATAGAATTATGTTGAAAGATAAGAGTTTAAATCATGAATTCTATGTTGAAAGCTAAGACTTTAAATCATGAATTACATCATTATTGTTATCACAATATTAACATATATTCTACACACAAAGTGATAATAAGGAAATGACCACCATCTTTTTGGTAATACACACAGGGATCGATTTTTGATCTCAAAGGCCTAATCCTAACACAAAAGAATCTAAACCTCTGTTAACATATTCAAGGATATTGTTCGAGAACAAATAAAGACTTTTTTAATTGACAAAACAATGTCTCTTTACCTTTCTCAACATAGCACTCTAGATATGTCAAATAGATTTTGGCTATGTTAAATAGATTTCATTCTTAAAGCCACCATGTACAGAAGTCATTTTCACATCCATCTATCCTATCTCTGATAAAAAACAACTGTTGGTATATATATCACAAAAGCCTCATAGATGTTAACTTCATAAACTTCATAAATGTTAATTTAGCAACTAGGGAAAAAAATATCAACAGATTCTATCCCTCTAACTTAAAAATGTCCTTTCACAACCAATCTAGCCATTTACTTTTCAACATTACTATCTGAATTGATCTTCTTTTTGAACACCAATTTATATACAATAGGTTTCCATCCATTAAACAATGATATCAAATATGATGTTTCAATCTTTATATATGCATCAATCTCCTCAATTATGGCCAATCTCCAACCATCCTCATATTCCATCTACATTGCCCTTTTCATAGTTTTAGGCTTGTTAGCAGATAAATTTAATATACATCTCAAATCAAATAGAGTGTAACTTTAATTGTTTTGGTTGCCTTATTTATAGAGTGGATCTCGTAGGGACCAACCCCATATATATATATATAGATATAATCAAAATAAAAATACAACCATAAGAAGATAGCATTAGGAACTCAAAATTTATTAAGCCCTATTTAACGCATCCCTGAATTTCACTTCATTGAACATATCATCTAATTTACATATAATTAACTAAAGCCATAATGAAGTCATACAAAAGAATATTATAACAACATAGGTACCGCTCACGAGGAGATGGGATTCAAATTTAACTTGCCGTTAATTTCCCTCCTTTGTTGTCGGTCACCTCCAAGTGTGAATGTTGACATGCTTAATCTGAATGCAATGACCAACCGGTTGACCTCCCAACCTACTCCTTGGGTACTCTCCTGCCTTGCGGACCTCTGAACTACAATAGGATTGTACAATGGAGGAATGTATTAGCTAGTAGAGAAGAGCACTCTTTGGTTCAAGAATCCCCTCTCTAAATTCCTCTACCTCACCAAACTCACTATAGCTCATATTCATTACTCTGACATAGTCTCATCCATCCAACAATAGGGTAAAGAAAAAGTCCTTTCTTCCATGGCTTGCCCCTTTTTTTATAGGGGTCTTTATAGGTGACACTTGACATTTCATGCATAATTAATTATTTTTGTTAATCCAATAGTTTGATTATTCACTCACCCATGTGTCACTCTCTCATCAAGGATTTCCAAATTTTTTTACTTAAATTTTAATTTAAAAATAATATTTTTTTTTTACCTCAACAAGATTCTTATTTCTTCTCTTAGTTGTCTCTTGATTCCCTTTTTTACTCCTTAATTTGTGTTCATTACTAAATTCAATTGATAAGTTAAGAATTGATCCCCTATCTACTTCCTAATTTAACTCAAGTTATCTCTTAGATGAATATTATTATGTTGGTTGTTGCCACATAGAGGTTCTTTAAATTTCTCTAAAATTTAATTTATTAATCTTATTTTCATTCACCATCCTCTTATTTTAATTAAGTTTAACTAGTTTAGGATTAATATATATATATATATATCCTTACATTTATGTCCATCTTTCCCCTTTTTACCTAATTAATTTACATTATCTACCTAATATTTTCCAACATGGGAAGGGTAGAGTTTTTAAGGTAAGATATTTTATTTCTTCCTATGGTTCTCTTAACCCAAGTTTTATTCTTGATTTAATTACCTCGGTTTCTAACATCATTTACCCTTGATGTGAATATACCTAGTTTTTCATATCTTGATTATATTTATTAATTTATTTATTTATAATGATTCCAATGGTGTCAAGTTTGGTGGTGCCCTTTAAGAACTTCCCTTTAAGTTCCAAGGGTGTCACGCCTAACAGTTTATTTGTGATGCCAAGGGTGCCAAGTTGGTCGTGTCCTTCAAGAAATTCCCTTGAAGTTTCAAGGGTGCCACGCCACTTGCCCTTCAAACATTCAGTGACTACAAGGGGAAAGTATAGGTGCAACGACAGAGACCACTATCATCTCTTATGTTGCCTGCTATAGTGAGACTAATGGTGTTGGGGATCAAGGAATCTGTCTTGATGCGCATCCCCCCCAGTAAAATCCTCATTGGCGGCCAAACTTTGGGACTTGGCGCCATGACCTCGTGATATTCAAGGGGAAGGTGTTTCAATCTTTCCAGCCCAAGTCACGATGGGAGTGCTAGTGGGTGAGACCAAGGACATTGTCCCACCCCTCCCATGTAGTTCCATCCAATTATACAACCCCATCACCCATATGTGAGTCATTCGGCCAAGCAACTAATATGTGTCTGCAACCACTAATATATCATCAGAATATAGATAAAAATATATAACAGGTCTCAATTTTTTTAATTGACTTATAATTTCAAAGAAAAAACATAATTTTCATCAAACCAGGTGTTGTCAACTCGTCATATGCGAGTGCTTCTGGTCATTTCCTGCCATACTCAATCATCATCAGTAACAAGGTTTCTCAGTGTTAGTCATTGTCATAATAGCATCATAAACATCACCTAGTCATTTGCGTCATTTTTCATTGTAAACTAGAACTAATGCAAGTAGGTAACATAGGGAACACATCCATCATGGCTATCAGCATCATAACATAAATGGAAACATACATATCCATCAAAGCTATCAACATCAATAGAAAACATACCTATCCATCAAAGTTGTCATCATCATGATAGCAATAGAGAGCATACATATCCTTTACTGCTATCATCATCATACATTTAATAGAGACCAACCATAACCATTTATGCTACAATCATCATAATATCAATAGAGAACATGCATAACCATTGATGCTACAATCATCATAATATCAATGGAGAACATACATGAACACCAAAACCACTAATAATAGAGTCACGTGTCCAGATCTTCAACCTGAGGTCCTCAAAGAATAAAGTGTGGACCTTAGGGCTAAATAAATTTTAATGTCATATCATTGTTAGTCGACTAGAGCGGAGCACTACAGATCTCTTTAATGTTTGAGGTGCAGTTTCTTCCTCGTTTGATCTCTTTGAACCCACTTCCTCAATTATGGCCAATCTCCAACAATCCTCATCATCCATCTACATTTGGCCAATCCCCAACAATCCGTATCATTCATCTACATTGCCCCTTTCATAGTTCTAAGCTCATTAGGGTTTGCAGATAAATTTAATATACATCTCAAATCAAATAGAGTGAACTTTATTGTTTTGGTTGCCTTATTTATAGAGTGGATCTCTTTAATATTTGAGGTGCAATTTCTTCCTCGTTTGATTTCTTTGAACTCACTTCTTCGAATCAAATCAATTATCAACTTCTTGGTCAATTTCTAGTTTTAGATTTATTAGTCATGCGTGGTCGCAGAATAAGTAACTTTTTCTTGTCATTATCACTTAATTGTACAATTATGAAAAAATACTTATCTTCTTTCAAAATCACAATTTTTTCTATACAAACTTTCTCACCAAAATATTCCCCTCATTTGTGGTAGCGGGATAACTAACTTTTTCTTCTCATCATCTTCTAATTGTAAAATTATGAGAAGATATTTATCATCTTTGAAAATAACAATTTTTTTCTATACAAACCTTATCACCAGAAAATTCCTTGAAATTTCAAATTTTCATGGCTACCACTTGTAAATAGGCAAATTCCTTGAAATTTCAAATTTTCATGGGTACCACTAGTAAATAGGCTCATTAGCATTTGTAGACAAATTTAATATACATCTCATATCAAATAGAGTGTAACTTTATTGTTTTGCTGGCCTTATTTATTTATAAAGTGGATCTCTTTAATGTTTGAGGTGCAGTTTTTTCTTCATTTGATTTCTTTGAAGTTAATTTATAGTTTTAGATTTATCAATCATGTGTAGTAGGGGATAACTAACTTTTTCTTCTAATCATCTTTTAATTGTATAATTATGAGAAAATACTTATTTATTTTTTAAATAATATTTTTTGTCCTATACAAACTTTCTCACCAAAAAATTCCTTAAAATTACAAATTTTCATGGGTACTACTTGTAAATAGTATTCTTATATTCTTAAAAATCTAGCTAGAATACTAATTCCTTTTCCAGTAAAATTTCTTAGGTTCCCTTTGATTTTGTAGCTTTGTACCACTTGTAAATAGTAATTTATTTATTTATTTTTATTTTTTTAATTTACCTAAAATATTAATTCCTCTTCAATTCCTCTTCGAGTAAAATTTCAAGTGTTCCCTTTGATTTTCTGGCTTTAAGGTTTTTTATAATGGTTTTTTTTCATTTTCAAAGGTCTTTTTCTTCCTTCGATTTCCCTCCCATCTCTCATGAGCCATGGCCAACTTGCCATGTATCTCATTATTGGGTTCCTTCTCTTTTAATAGTCTATGGTGTTGTCTTCATTCTTTTTTGGCTTGCTAGCTCCTACCCTGCCATCCTACCACGTTTTATTGATTGTGGCTCTTTTCATTTCCGTTCCTACCCATCTCTCATGAGCCATGGCCAACTTGCCATGTATCTCATAATTGGGTTCCTTCTCTTTTAATAGTCTATGGTGTTGTCTTCGTTCTTTTCTGGTTTGCTAGCTCCTACCCTGCCATCCTACCACATTTTGTTTTATTGATTGTGGCTCTTTTCATTTCCGTTCAGGCATGTTTTGTCTTTGTGAATTCAATTAGTGGTTTTATTTAGATTGTGTTAAGAGGTGTATTTTATAACCTATTATAAGTATGTCAGGTTTAATAAAATAATAATAAAAGAAAATAATAATGCCTGGTCCAAAACAAAAATGAAAATAACCATATTTAAAAAGAACTACAATACAATTTAACACAAAAAAAATTGAAAATCCTCTTTAAAATCTTTTAATATTTCTTCTAATTAAATATTGTAAAACTAATCGTTAAAAGAAAAATATACCTTATATTAAAATTTGTAAAGACACAAAATATTTTCACATCAAAATTGTAATATTTGAAAATATTACTTAATGTAATTTATTATAAATTTTGCTATCATATAAAAAACATCATTAAATCTAATATTAATATTAAAAGATAATATTAATAATATTATTGTTATTAAATTTAATATTAATATTACTTTTTTATTAAATTTAATATTATTATTATCAAATCTATATTAATATTAACATTATTATCAAATCTATTATTAATACTATTATATTTATAGAGAAGAGTTTTCAGTAAAAATCACATCGTAATTTATTTATGGACGCGTTTCGAACCAATCTTCTCTATAAATTTGATATGGATCACAAAAGTTTAAATTCTGCAATTATTAATAATATTAGATTTAATAACTTTGAATTAATAATTTGAAGAAATGTTTACATTTCTAAGGATTTGATTTCTTTTGGTGTATGATATGTATGACATATCCAGAGTTAGATGGATCTAATCTGCCACTTATTTTTCCTTTAGATGGAAAGAAAGATAGAAAGAAATTATTTTAATGTGCATGAGGCTAAAGATAGCCCGTGGGACAAATTGTTTTTTCATTCGCTTGATGTATTTGACCATTTTTATGTGAAGCTTCACAGTAAATGCTCCTAGCTTCTCGACAAACCCCTCGCTAAATAGATTATCCCAAGAGCTAGCTGTCAGCATATTTGCATAACTTTCTTTGTTGTCTTTGAAAGCCTCACATTCTAAAATGAAATATTTTTCTGTTTCCACTTTTCTTGAAGAACAAAAAATGCGTACTCTTTCCTCCCACACTTCTTTCGACCTTTTCCAGTGCACTATATCATAACAAAGTTGATGAGAATTAGTCCTTAACTGAACAATAAGAATTTTGGCTCTCCAAGAGATATTGGCCTCTATGTATGCTTTTGGTTGATGACTATGAGTGGGATTAAACACTTCAATATAGTACTTTTTCTTTATTCTTAGCTCATTATCCCAAGTAAGCTTGTGAAATTTATCCATAACAATTTTTTTTTTTTTTTATCACTTTTCTGTTTATGGGACACACGTTCAAGCAAATACCCCATTTACTAAACCATTTGTTATTTTGCTGCATCCAAGTTTTTTTGTTTTTCTGTAATTGTTAAATATATTTTCTTGTTGGTTAATTTCATTGTTTAATTTTTGTTTAATCTGTTGCACAATCTGTCATTAAAGACAACCTTAGGCCATCTATGATATTCCATTTGCTCAATTTTTTTTTAAATTCCTTATGACTCGCACCATAACAATTGCTTTAATAAGAGCAACCCCTGTTTCACTTAACAAGATAGCATAAGGAACTGCACTTTTAATCTTGAATTTGTTTGTAATCAAATGCTTCTGAATTTTCTCAATTTGTCTCCACTGCATGGCAGATGTACCGTTGTCTCATAGTTCAAAACCATAAAGAATCATCAGAATCACTAGAAGCCCAAAAAGAGTTTGAGTGGTTTTCCAGTCCCATAACTTTGCCTCTCTACACCTATTTTGAAAAACATAAAATGCTTTCCAACCCCCCAAAATTATTTTCTTTCTACAACCATCCCAACTTAGATTTTTGTTCAAGTAAATTCCGAGGTATTTGTGATCTGCAACTTCTTCTAGAATGTTGCCTTCAAAGTAGAACATATGCTGGTTATGTTTTCTTTTCTTAGAGAAAACAACTACTTTCGTTTTACTGATATTGACTTGCATACCCACACTTTTACAAAAATGCTCAAGGGATAGTAAGTGTTCTTGCAAACCAAGATTCAATTTACCAATCGGAATAAGGTCATCTACATACAAAAGAAGTCTTATAACAAACTTGCCCAAATAGATACCATCACCCCCTTGCGAATTTAACTACTCCTCAAGCTTGTTGATATATAAACCAAAAGAGGTAGGAGATAGTGCTTGACCCCAATATCTCTTCTAAAACTTTTAGAAATGCCTGCTAAAGTTCTAATTTTGACTTTCATCTCTTCATACAACCTATGCACAACTGCTCTCAAACATTTAGGAACCCAAAGTTCCTCCATTATGTGCCAAAGCTTATCCCTAGAAACTGAGTCAAACACTTTTCTGAAATCAACAAAGAAACAAAAGACTTCTTCCTTTTTCTCCCAAACCTTTTCAATGATGTGCCTTAAAGTTATAAAATTATCAACTGTGGAATGTTTAGGTCTAAAACCTGCTTGTCCTTTAGCGTGCTTATCTCTTTCTTCTGCCCACTTGCTAATTTTATTTTGTAGCATGCTTCCAAATAACTTTGCAAACAAGGGGTTTATCATGATGGTCCTATAATTGGAGGGATTATTAACGCCACTGCTCTTGAAAAGAGGTATTGCCACATTAGTTGTCCAATCTGTGCGGAGCCCATGTTGTATGATGTTGTTGAAAATTTTTGTAATGTGAGGTGCAAGGATCTTTGAGCCCCACTTTAGATATTATGCTTGGAGTTTAGCTAAGTCTTTTGCTTTTCCAACATCCAACTTCTTGATACACATCTCTACCTCTTGCACTGTAAAAAGTTCAGTATCAGTGTTGACCGAGGCGGGAGGGTCAACCTTGCGATCCTGCTCATAGAATTGTCTCGCATAGTCAAACCATTTAGAATTTGTAATACTATTTCCAGTTTGTATCTTCTTTGGTTGTAGCTACTTCCAAAATAATTTGGAATTATTTTTCCCTAGGAAGATTAGTTCTTCCCTCCTTGAAACCATGAAATCGACCTTTCCTTACTTAATATAACTGCTTGTAAGCTTTCAGCTTTATGTTATTCTTGTTTGACTATTTCACATTCTCCTTGCCTATTTGCATTCCTCGTCAAACCAAACATTAAACGGAAAGCAATTTGTTTCATACTTAATTTTTTCTCTTTTGCTCTTTGCAAGTGCGCATTGAATTAAATGTGTTAATTCATGACTCTTAAGGTCGTGAATTGTGATTTTCTCCTTCTCGAAGAGCCTCTCTAGCGCCTTTTGAAGGTATTACAATTTTCTAGAGTCAAAAAAATTCTGCCTTGTGGGAGATTTTGTTGGACATGTTGAATTTTTTACTCTAATTGTTTCTTTCCAGTTTAGGAGAAACATAAATAAATTGACTTGCGATCTGATTTTAATTCCCGCAGTTGATCTTCAATCAAAACTTTCTCCATTTTCTCATACAAACCATGCGAGCAAATTACATAATCTACTACACTTGCTCCATCGTAAGTATTGCAAGTGAAATTATTGGACTTTACCCATCTAGTCAAGTCATTACAAATGACTAAATCAAAGTCCCCACATAGAGTAAGCGATTGTTCATCAAAGAGATTGTAGCCCTTGTGCTCTGAAATTCTTTCCCGCTGATGATTATTCTCTTTTGTAAGCCAAATAGGGTCGCAATCATCTTTACATCAAAGAATGTTAGCTTGCTCACTTGCAGTCCTAGCATTGAAATAAACCACTATAAGGACTTCACCTAGCTGCTAATAAATTGCAATATCTGTTTTTAAGGCTGCAAATGGATCTTTGTGGTCAAGCCCTCTACCTTTGTAGATTTTTGAAAATTGTGGCGCAAAATAGCATGTTGCAATTCTGATGTGGTTTCTATTTGCTGATATTTAAACCAAATGAATTGCTTATTTGAGTCTTCTTTTTCTAACTGAATAAGATGACCTTCTTTCTCCCTTACTAAAACCATGATACCACCATGCCCTTTGCCATTCCCTGTTGCCTTGTTCCACACTGTCATTTCCCAGTATCCTTTAAACAAAGGTGTTTTGCACCCTTCATGCTCATGTGTTTCTATGAGGCAAATTATGTATCTATCTTTCGCAATAGGCCTTAACCCAGGTCCTCGTCTCCATGGGTAACCTCTGCAGTTCTAACAAACTAATTTTAAGGAAACTTCGGACTTGATTGCTATTTATTTTGACATGCAAGACTCACATTTGAGTCTTTGTCCCTACTTTCCCATGCTAACCTTGCTTCCTCATTTCTTGTTGAAGAGTTTGTTGCTTCTTCTTTGTTACCATCTTACTGCTCTGTTTTGGAAGGAGGTCCAATTCACTCTATCACAACTTTGTCTTTATAAATCCAAGCTCTCTTGCCTTCATCTCTTGCTGCCCTAACCTTTAACATTTCCTCCCTCCTTTCCTCTTGTTGTTTTACAGTTAAATATTCTTCTATGAAAAAGCGAGAACCCTTCAAGAAATGCTTCTTGCTTAGAATGATATATTTATCACGCAAGCTAGTAGGCATGATGACTTTTATGGGCTTGGCTCTCTCATCGTTAAACTTACCCACCCTCCATGCTTGGCATATTTGTCCTTGCCATAGCAACTTGTCTTTCAAGAAGTCTCTTGCAAGGTCAAGAGTACATTCATTTTTCCCATAGTCTTTCACCCTTTAATAATTATGTTTGGTGCTCTATTTTGTCTTTCCTTGCTTTCTCTATTTTGCATGTTGTCAACCTGAATGTTTGTTTCCCCTTCCTTATTAGCAGAATTGCTAATAACTTTAGCCCAAGTTTTGGAAATTTTGGTGGAATCTCTTTTCCTTTCTTCTCTTGCTTTCTTTTCATGATTGTCTATTTGGGCAATCATTTTCCCTTTATCCTGGGATGATTTCGCATCCACCATCTCTATACATTCGGCTACAAATTTCTTTATGTTTTGCACATCTGCCTTCATACGTTGCCATTTTGTCTTCCATATTAGAAGAACTACCTGTAGCAATGCCACTTGTTCTTTTAAAACTTTATTGTTTTCTGCGAAAGCCTTGTTCTCGGTTGTTATTAGATGAATTTTATGATCTCTTTCCTGCTCTTTAACTTCTAAAACCTCTAAACTTTGTTTTGCATTTAACAATTCTTTCACATAAAGATCGGATGACCAGTGGAGAGGTGTGGATGTGGAACTATATAAGGCGGAATCGTCAAGGAATTTTCATTTGGACTTCTTGTTGCCACGTGCTTGTAGAGGGGACTTGTTTGAGTGCTTTTTGCAAAGGGCTAGAGTACTTTCTTTTTTACACTGTTTTTTCCTTGGCTGCTCCTATTTTAGATGAGTTAGTCTTCGTTTTAAAATGCCCCGATATTGTTTGGTATTGACCCAAACCCACTTCCCAGCTTTGGTGGATGAAGCAATTTTCACTTGTCTTAAATCATCTGTCTCCACATGTTTTGAAATTTCTTGTCCTTGTCATGTTTGAATGCATTTGCCGTCCACCCTGTTTTGATAAAAATGTAGGTCTATAAAATATCAAAATTACTTCGCACTACTCTCCGCTTTTCAGAGTCCCTTAGGCTACAAGCTACTCCTTGTTCAATACTTTACTTATGCTGCATAAAAGCTCCTTGCCCTCATGATGCTAGCTACTACTCACATTGCTGCCCACGCTACTTGTCAACAAAAAAACCTTCAAAGATAAAAGCGATAGCCAATCGGGCGACCCGAGCTCGGCATCCATCATTTTAATCCTCACTCCTCAACGATCCCAACTTGGTTAAGGCACAACGCTTATCAATTTCTACGAGCGGCTTGTTTCTAGTTTTCGAAATCAGAACCCCGCGAGTGAGTCTAAGCGGTTTGATGGGCTTCGATACAAACTAACTAAAAGAAAGTGAAATGAATTTTCGCTTGCAAAATGTGCCTGGAGAAGTAGGAGACACTCACGGTGATAAATCCGCAGCAATTGCTGGGTGATTTCAGGCTCGGCTCGACTCTTCGCTCACTGGAATACAGAACTGAAAGTTCACTTCGCACATGATATATTTAGAATTGATAATCTAACTTACCACTTATTTTTCCTCTTAAATAAAAATTCTTATTACAACCTAGCCTGCACCATACTTTTCGTTTAAATGGGAACCCTCGTTTCATTTCGGTACGATATATCGCATCTTGTATGTGTGCCATGTCTCCCTTCTGTTTTGCCATGCTGTCACATATAGGATTCATTTCGTTTCACTTTCAAGTTTTCTGCAGACATGTTTGCCATGTGTCACTTTTGCATAGTGAATTGAGCCATTGACCCATATCGCTATATCGCTGTTGCGTAACCACAATTCCAGGCTGCAGCCCTTGAATGAATGCCACGTGTCATCCCCTTCCCATTCTTTCCTGCTTTTCTGTTCCCGCCCATCTTCGGTCCATACATGAACAGTTTTTGGTTGTCGTGAAATTCAAATTCCTCTCCGTCCATTCTGATACGGGACAGCAAGGAAATCGCTGGAGGCACACTCAACCATGACACGCACCGAAATTAATTGCAGGTAGTTTGGCATTTGACCAAACTAAGGCTAATGAAGCCAATAAAATCTTCACATGGGTCGGCCGGTGTTAGTTATTTGCATTCTCCAAGTTCAAGTTTCGAGTGCTGAAAGAGTTCAGAGAGACAAATTTACATGTGCACAGGCCTTGCACCACCTGCCATACCTCCCGCGATCGATGAGTCGATTTTTCTCATTATGTAATGCTTTTGGTGGTGGTGTTATTCAACAATTCCATTCCTCGCAAGTTTCAGGGTTTCTTTACTGTGTAGGAATCTTGAAAGCTCGCAGTCGAAAGGGAAAGCAGACCAAACCTGAGGTATCCGAAGGTCAGGAAGTAGAGGCCAACCAGAACCCCAATTCAAGATTCTTCTTGGAATCACCAGGATAGCAAACCCGCCTGATTGGCCAACAATTTATCAAATTTTCAAATATGTGGACTACCCTAAGAGCACAGGTGCTGTCAATGTGGTGACAGTCGGTGGATACACTAATGATGAAGATCTTCTTGAAGGCGACTTGGACTCTGAGGCGTTTGAAGACATGAGAAGGTCAGGTATTTACCATGTAGCGTCCAGGCTAGTCATCCCACCCTATTACGACATGGTGAAATGGATAATTGGCCATATTCAGCTTGAGTCTTGCACCATTGTAACAAACTTTTGAATTCATACGAGTTGCAAAATATCGCAAATATGTATAAAGCTCATGGTACCAGAGATCCATTTCGATGGAGGCTTCGTAGATAATCATGTGAGGGAGAAATCTCAATTGGTCAGGAAAAAGCTAGAGGAGTTTTATCTCACTTTTCAACTCCACCTAGCTTATATACTTACCACTGCCATGGTATCTCGGCTGATACGGTGAGGACGCAGTCTCACCTTAAGTTGGCATGGGATTTTCATTTTGACCAGATTACCAACAACGGTTTTAGACTCTGACAAACTGTCGGTCAAGTCATTTATAAAGATATTTTCAGAGAGGTGTTATTTGTTAGTGGAGTAGTTTACCTAGGCGGTAGAATGGCCCGTTTTCCGTCATCGACCGGAAAATCGTCCTGCTCCGGCCACCGGGAATGTCTTCGCCCTCTGCCACTGTCCCCTAGCTTCGCCACCCTCCTTCTCCGCCATCCTCCCCTGGCACTTTTGACATTCCCTGCCATTCCCTAACAAAAAATCGGGAGAGGATCGCCGCTGAAGGCCCTGACATCCTCTGACAGATCGAGGACGAGCTATTGCAGCCGCGGAGTATTGTTCCTCAGAGCTCCTTATTCCGGTTCCGGTCGGAATTGTTTGATCGCTCTCTGACCCGCGCTGTCTTGAGCATGAAGGCTCTGTATTTCCATTCTATTTGAATTGGCCCGTTTCTGCGATTCCACGGCCCACAGCAAATCCCAGCAATACGATCGACACTTGTATTTGGCACATTCCTTACCATCTGTGAGTGATTTAACAATTTTCATCATAGCGATTATTCTCTCTGTTTCTTTCTGCGAAGCTTCTGATTTAACAGTTTTCATCATAGCGTTTATTCTCTCTGTTTCTTTCTGCGAAGCTTCGCTGTCCAACTTCACTGCTAGAGCTTTTCTTTGGGCAATTTTATCACCTTGAGGAGGGAAATTCAGCCCATTAGAACTTCCATCGCACTTCCTCCATAGCGTTTGATTGGTGTATGTATCTGCGCGGATATGAAAATCAAAGGTAGACCACCAAAATTGAGAGTGGTTCCCTCAAAGATTACATTTATTGGCCCACATATTGTCGTTAACAATGGTCATTGTAAGATCACTATTATTCCCCAAGAAAGAGTTCTCTACTATGTGATATTCGTGTCCATTTATATTAAGCAGAGGATGACCACTAGAATCACAGGAGAGTATCTGAAATGCTGGGTCACCACAGCCGCTGATCGTCCCACTCTAGTTTCCCAGTGTGGATTAACTTAATAGCATACCCAGAACAATATTGCAGCATGTTCATATGCGGAGCGGTGCCTTCTTCACAACTGAGAAACTCCTGTGATCGGCCACATGCAGGGCCATACCTTTTTCCCCAAACCAAGCACCTCATGTGACTAAGCCAATATGCCTATTTGATCATGAATGTATGCCCACTATGATGTGTCACATCAGGGTTATAATTGGAGTGAATTAATAAGTGGGCAAGGTAAAGCTCTGTGCTATATACTCTTCTTCTTCATATTTTCAAATTCCAATGATGTGCTATATACTCTTCTTCTTCATATTTTCAAATTCCAATGATTTGATTGTCATAAAATGCGGCAAAACCCTTAATTATAAAATTCCACAATCAAAATTCCTATCAATCAAATAAAACCATAACTTATGAACCAAAAAAATTCCGATTAAATGATGGCCACATTCACTCTATTCCTCTGATAGTAAATCCCTAATTTGTGTAGTGCCAATAGGGATCTGAACTCTCATGGCATAGAAATTCCCACTTTCCTAGTAAATGAACGAACCATTTGATAGCATTTCTCAGCAGCCGGTTCCTCAAGTTTACCACTTTCTTTCTCCTTCCTAAATGATTTTGCCAAAGGTGAGGCAGCCAAATGTCTGGTGCTCTTTACATAAGCTGGCTGTCTTGTACCTTTGGCAGGGCTTTTGTTCTCCGAATATGCTACATACTGGGGATTAGATTTGTTCATAGTGGCTAGGCTAAATGTCAAGCCATTCATTTTGGTGTCTACCACGATAGCTTTGCATACATCTTCATATTCTGTTTCCTTCATGGCAATTGAAGTTGTATTATGAAATTTCTGAAGTGATGATTTGTTTGAAAATTCTGCAACAACACTCTCTCTTCCTGAAAGTGGTTTTGATGATGTCATGTTTTCTTCTGTGTAATCTATGTACTTCCCCCGCTGAGAAAGCTCTTTGCTGCTTAGAACAAGCCCATTCCTCTTACTCATGTCAACACTAACATGCTTACTGGATATGTCAACTGGGTCGGTCTTCTCGCCAATCAAAGATGATCTTATGTCATATCCTGCAAATTTTGGCCAAAGAAACTGTTGACTAGCCGTTCTATCTTTAGAATTACAATGGAGTTGTTCTTCATCTATGCTATTAACATTAATATTTGATGAAGAAATTGAGCTAAAAATGTCATAGTGCACAATGAAGCAGTGTCAAGTTAGTGGTTCAAGTCATTAATTGACAAGAGGATGGATCATCTACAGCACAAATGACAGGAAGAGCATGGACAACACCATGATTTCTTATGTAAAGGAGACAAATGTGTTGGTTGGTATGGACATATTTTTTATTTGTGTATTTTATAAAACTACAAACTTGTATTTATGTAAGCATTGAAGGTTATGGAGTATGGACAGGATGCATAATGTATTGGTTGGTATGGATGTAAGGGTTTATTTGTTTACAAGGAGAAAAAATCAACTATAGCCTCTAGAAGTGATTCATTATGTCCATCTAAACAAAGATATGATATGCAGATCCATGATGTAAAGATAGTAAATTCACACAAGCATCCAATGTATCAAACATTGACACTTGAATATGCAATACCAAGCTTTCAAGTGGTATCAGACTTGGGCATGGGCAAGTTTGTAATCTTCTTCAAAAATACCAAATCAGGCTTCAAAATTCCAAATAAGGGGTTTGATTTGTGTCTTGTTTGCTTCATATTTTTAGAACTCATGGAAAAGTTGGTTGTGCAATTGGTAACAGAGTTCATAATTGAAGCGTTAGAATAACTAAGAATGCACATTTCAGGTTGACTTGGTTCAAAAGCAACAGGTTCAGAAAACTACACGTCAAGATGCTATGAACCCAAGAGCTTCTTTCTTAAATATGAACACCGTAAATAAAATTAGATTTGTTTTGATCATATAACAGATCTAACATTTGAGAATATATTTGAAGAACAATTTAGATTGATGTCCAAAACACTAATTCATTCCCAAATTGTGGTGTGTATACAACATTGTTACAGCTTAGTCTGCAGTATTAGACCAATTACGTGAGAAAATACATAAACATTGCAATAAAAAGAGCCAACAATTCAATTTGTCGAACAATTACAGAGTCATGTGAATTAACTCGACATTCCATGTCAAAGTTCAAAATTTCATGAAACTTCAGGAGAGTAGTGGCATATAATAGAACTTTTACTTTTGCATTGATGAGGGCTCAAACATTCCTCGGTGCTCATCAGGCATCCATATTTTTAATATTGCACTGATGAAGGCTCAAACTTTCCTCAAATTTTGCAGGCACCCATGTTCTCAATGTACCTACAGCCTTCTGAAACAACCCAACATTCCATGTCAAAACACAAAGTTTCATGAACTTTAAGAGAACAGATTATGTCTATGAACAGATTATGAAAAAGGTATTTTTATAACAACATAACAATGGGAAAACATAAATATACTTATCATATGATAAAGGGCCACCTGACAATGCCATAATCACCTAGCTTATATATTCTTTGTGCATACTTCATTGATTCCAACTAGAGTTGAAGTCCTTCTATAGATGATCAGTCATGGTAGAAGATGATGCTTCTCCACTTATTCTATAGTTACCTAGAAAAATGTCAAACGTTATCGCAAAGAAATTTTCTAAAGCATCAAGGTATATGTGCACACACAATGAAAGAGTGTCAAATGTACCTGGCATGGCAAGTAAAGTTGGATGGTCTTGCATCTCCCTTTGGTCTTGGGTTATCGCCATGGTTGGGGATTGTTGCATTGCTGTAAAAATAAACATACCACATGTTAAGGAATAGTGATGATTAAATACTTAAATATAAAATCATGACTCTATTCAACACATGAAACTAACCTGGAACCATAGAGACGACATTATTTGATCGATGAAGTCATCGCTTATTAAGGTATCGAAACTCAAATGGTTCATATTCTGATGGATCAACATTTAAATCAATTTCCAAACCATTGTTTTTCTGTTGCTTCTTCTTTTCTTTGTGGGGCTAAGGAAACTATTCTTCCTCTTCAAAGATGGATCAAGAGATTCCAATCCAGGTGTGAAGTCAAAATCAGTAACATGCAAATTATTAGCTTCATCCAACATTTTTTAAGCATATCAGTCAACTGGATTGTCTTCACCAAAGTAGTAGGAGGATTATCTAAAATGAGATGTGTATAGCTAAACAACTCCTTCCTTGCCAAATGAAGTGCCTCGACATCTGCATCAACAACATTTGTGGCCATAAGAGTAGCATCGACATCTTTATCATGGTTTTGAGGCTCTATATGATCTCAGGTGGGTCATTGCATATGTTATCCTCTGCATGCTGATGAAGCAATGGATTTGAATTATTCGATTGGAAATACAACCAATTAACCTTTATGGCATGCTTGCAAATGTTTCCACGGATAGACCATGGACATTCACACGTTATAAAATCCTTACGATACCAGGTGACAAGGTATTTTTTATCTCGATCTGTTTGACTTCTCACCCAATAAGCACCGGTTATGTTCTCATGAGGACAACAATCAGTATCCATAATTTTTTTTGCTCGCTCCACTGATGATTCTAGCTGTTTTTCTCTCTTGTAGCTGTTTGGAAATCCTTCTTCTTTTAAGATTTCCTTGACCCGATAACAAGATTCAACTGTTGTTAGTAGCATATGCAATAACCAATCTATCCTCCGGGTACATTTTTTCCTTCTGTCAGATAAAAATGTTGTTTTTAGGTAACAATGGTATGACTCAACAACATTATTGGTCTCCTGATTTGCATGAAGAAACTCCCGACAACCTTTCACCCACATACCTAATTGCAAATAGAACGATGTCAGTCTCACTATATCACCTTTATAAAAGAAAAAAATGCATACAATATGAAAAAAATGTTTACTTACGAATCTTATCTCCAGTGACCCAATTCTTGTTGAAATAGTCTAAGAACTTCTCTTCATCTGCAAACTTGATAAAAAATTGATTGATTGCATCTTCCACTTCATAATTGAGAGTGTATTTCATGATGAAACCTAACTCACTGAACATCTCTTTGGCTTTTATGGAACTAGTGGCCAACCGACTGACATTTTTCAACCAAGCCCTTTGTACATGCCAAACGCATAAGATCACATCACAACTTGTGATCCTCCTGCCATATTCAATGCATTTTAGTGTGGTATTTTTAGAAAAAATGCAAGTTTGGTTATATCATGACAATGTTAAAGTTACCTCAAGGCACTGATTTCAGCCAGTGCATCATCAACCATGAAAGCATTGACTTTCCAATAAGGACGGGTTTGGAAACACTTGCGCATGAGCTGCTCCAGCCATATTGCAATATCATCTGATGTGTTTCGTGATGCCACGACCCATGCAACAGGCACCCCGCTTTGTTGTTCATCAAATGCCACGAGTGTATACAACTGATAATGTCATTTTCAACATTACATAAATTCAAATAGAAGTTATTAATTATTTTGAATGGATACAACTTAAATAAATATATTCAATAAATCATTGGCATCTGACTTACCCCATATTTGTTTGTGTTAAATGTTGAATCCATGGCTATTAAACTATTGTGCGATAGCTTGACCATTGTCTCCAACATCCACTTTGTTTGAATCCCTATTATAAAAGGGACCTCCACACCATTGGGCTTTTGGTAAAAGAAAAAATCTTCCCGATGCTTTTGATACCAAAGGTTTACACTCATTTAATCCTTTTTGTGAAGTTGATAATTTCCCTTCGCCAACCTATTATAAATGTTTACAATATCTTTCCTGCATAAGAAGAAATCTCTATCTCGAGCTGCCACATCGATGTCAACATGTCTCTTAATGTGTGTTCTATACACTACATCACTAGGCACTCCCAAAAAGAAACAACTCTCTACATATGCAACAATGTCCCTCGAAAGCTTTGGCCTAAGAAAGGCCCTGGTATCACCTGAAGTGTCACATTGACCATGACAAGCCCAACCTTCCCCATCTTCATGTTCATACATATTGAAAGTTAATATTGCTCTATCAAGAATTTCATGCATAACTTTCACAATAAAGTGGCATTGGCAACCCCTCTTCTGCACAAATGAGGTCCTTCGTTTAGCTGAAAGATTTCCTCTTTTGTCCTCTGGGCTAAATGAACAATGATAACTAAACCAAAAATTTAAATTGTTAGTACATACAAAGAAAGATAACCGTGGTTTCAAAATATCTAAACAATATATTTTAAATACTCATATATCATATTGCAATGCAGCAGTAGATCTTTCTTTTGGTTTACCCTTTGTTTTTCGTACGAATTTACATGGAACAATAGGATTGTCTTCCTCTCCTTTGATAAAGTCAGCAACTCGTCGTAACTAGATTACAACAACACGATCAATACTATTGTTTTTTGTATTTATTTCTGCCCAAACTAAGTCTTTACTAGAGAAAGTCATTTTGCCTTTGAGGTCTTGCACCTCAAGATCCATGATATATTTCCATTTCTTTCGCTTGCCCATTTTGAACTAATCTGGTCAAACAATATGCAAGGACATCAAAACCAAAATTTCAATCTTAGCAAGTTATTCAACATATATATAAATATAAAACCTCTTTTATGCTTTTTTTGAGGTCTAAAATATCAATCACTCAATAATGACAAAAATAAATAGCACAAAAGGATGCAAAAAATTTGGAATGCAAGCATTTCCTTTAAGATGTTGCTTCTTGCCTCATTCACTTTCAACAAGGCATTCCTTAAAGGAAAGATTCCTTTGAGAACATGAACAAATGCAATCCAATGAATGTTGGCCATGTTTTTTTAGGGTCACCATTCGCTAAGCAAGACTAGACTTGAATGAAAGGGCTTTCTACAATATACGTTTACATCACAACTCTACAAACATGAAGCAGACAAGACACAAATCAAACCCCTTCACGTCACCACTCTTATGCATTTTGATTGGCATGTGAATGAAGACTACTACTCCTCTCATTGTTGTACTTGCACCTCATTTTATATCTTCTATTAGCTAGACACTTAGATTTAAACTAGTCTCTTAGTTCTTTATTGTTAATTTTAGGCAACAATGGTATGTTCTATGCTTTAGAGCAATTTTACTTCAATTTATTTATTAGCCCAACATCAATATCCAAATTAGTAATCACATCAAGTAATGTGTATTTATATGCAAGTATAAGTAATGGCATGTTGAGATACATTAAAATAGAATGAGTATTGTTTGTGTTCTATGAGAATAACTAGCTAGCTTTAATGGCTCCTAGAGGGAGCGAAACTCTAAGCGTGGAGATGGTTACAAGGGGCCTTGAGGAGTTCCATACAGGCCAATGGAGTTCCATCTTTCTTTCTGGAAAAGCAAGAGAACTGAAGAAAGATCCCCTGGTTTGTAAAGACGACTAACACATTTTAGTCTTCACAGAGCACCTGAAACAGAATTCATATTAAGCCACTTATGAAACACAAATCCACTCTGAGTCTTCGCACTGGAATGATAGCTATGGGCTATCAGTTCAATATGTTGAAACCTTAGGCTTCATTTTGGACTGTAGCCATTCTGGACGGCTCTGACTCACCAGGGAAGTTTACCAGGTATAATGGAGAATGGAATTATATCTCTTCAATTTGTTTTCATGACTGCTATAGGTATTGATGTAAAAGCAATGACATGAGCTTAGATGCATCCCTTACTCTTTATAAAAAGGAGACTGTGTGTGTACTTGGAAAGATACCCATAACCTCAATGGAGTAGAAAGGGTACTTGGTACGCTACACACAGGAGTTCCAGGTTACAAGTTAAGGAGCATTTGGTATTTAGGTTGATTACATCTCTTTATGGTTTAAAAAAAGTTCCAAGGACCTACTATAAAATATTTGACAAATATCTTATACTATCAAGATCCAAATCTCTAAAGAGGCTGTGGTTGCAGAGTTGAACCTACCAAATCAAGATGTGACAACAATTGCTGAAATGATAGATGCAGAAATACAGGCTCTTGTACCAGAATGGAAGCCTGGAGCTTCTTTTGAGGATAATTATAATGATCACAACTATTCTGTTGTTGTAGATAACCCTTCTGATCTACCAAGTGACCACAGTAACATTCGACGCACATTTGTACTTCGACGTCTACCATCTGGTAGGAACTATCGGTTGCAGTCTCTAGAGAGAATTCAAGAAAAATCTACTACTAAGCTTGCACCTAGACATGCTCCTGCTAGATTTCAAGACTTAATGCATGGAAGACCTAACAAGTCAACTTACCCTCAGTCTTGTACAATTAGTACTGAGGATTAATCAAATGAAAGTAACGTTTTTAGAGAATCTAACTATCGGGGGGAGGGTTATAATAACCTAGATACAGCTGGTGGATTTGAGTTTCCAAGACATTCAGAAGGAATTGATTTTGATGAAAATTTCTTGGCAATCAGTCAAGATGGAGTTCATTCTCATTGTGAGTTTGTAACAAATCCTCTAACAGAAACAGGCATTCTAATAGATGCTCAGTTGGAAGATGATAGAAGGATAACCCAGGAGCTGGAAAGGTTGTCCCTTGAGCAACACATGAACTGGAAGCATTGAAACTAAAACATGAACAAGAGGTTCATGATATGAAAAGTAGATTGAGCCCAAAGGGTTACCGAGTGCCTTCTTCAAGAAATGCACTTTCTGAAACTTGTGAATCACAGTTTAAGATTTCAGTTGAGGGCAGTACATCTTTTAGAGATGGAAATAAATCAGAGAGGCTTTCCTTCACAGAAACTGCTTCTGTCAGTGCCAGATTTAAGAAAATATATGATCTAGAAATGGATTGTGGTACTAGTTATGAAGATAACTGTATTCCTAGAAATACTTATAGAATGCAAGCTCTGTCTCCGAACTGTAGCTCAATTTCTTCATCAAATATAAATGTTAATAGCACAGATGAAGAACAACTCCATTGTAATTCTAAAGATAGCATGGCTACTCAACAGTTTCTTTGGCCAAAATTTGCAGGATATGACATAAGATCATCTTTGATTGGCGAGAAGACTGACCCAATTGACATATACATTAAGCATGTTAGTGTTGACATGAGTAAGAGGAATGGGCTTGTTCTAAGCAGCAAATATCTTTCTCAGTAGGGGAAGTACATAGATTACACAGAAGAAAACATGACATCATAAAAACCACTTTCAGGAAGAGAGAGTGTTGTTGCAAACTTTTCAAAAAAATCATCACTTCAGAAATTTCATAATACAACTTCAATTGCCATGAAGGAAACAAAGTATGAAGATGTATGCAAAGCTATCATGGTAGACACCAAAATGAATGGCTTGACATTTAGCCTAGCCACTATGGACAAATCTAATCCACGGTATGTAGCATATTCGGAGAACAAAATCCCTGCCAAAGGTACAAGACAGCCAGCTTATGTAAATAGCACCAGACATTTGGCTGCCTCACCTTTGGTAGAATCATTTAGGAAGGAGAAATAAAGTGGTAAACTTGAGGAACCGGCTGCTGAGAAATGCTATCAAATGGTTCGTTCATTTACTAGGAAAGTGGGAATTTCTGTGCCATGACAGTTCAAATCCCTATTGGCACTACACAAATTAGGGATTTACTATTAGAGGAATAGATAGAATGTGGCCATCATTTAATGGGAATTTTTTTGGTTCATAAGTTATGGTTTTATTTGATTGATAGGAATTTTGATTGTGGAATTTTATAATTAAGGGTTTTGCCGCATTTTATGACAATCAAATCATTGGAATTTGAAAATATGAAGAAGAAGAGTCTATAGCACAGCTTTACCTTGCCCACTTATTAATTCACTCCAATTATAAACCTGATGTGACACATCATAGTGGGCATACATTCATGATCAAATATGCATATTGGCTTAGTCACATGAGGTTCTTGGTTTGGGGAAAAAGGTATGGCCCTGCATGTGGCTGGTCACAGGAGTTTCTCAGTTGTGAAGAAGGCACCGCTCCGCATATGAACATGCTGCAATATTGTTCTGGGTATGCTATTAAGTTAATCCACATTGGGAAACTAGAGTGGGACGATCAACGGCTGTGGTGACCTAGCATTTCAGATACTCTCCTGTGATTTTGGTGGTCATCCTTTGCTTAATATAAATGGACCCGAATATCACATAGTAGAGAACTCTTTCTTGGGGAATAATAGCGATCTTACAATGACCATTGTTAACGACAATATGTCGGCCAATAAATGTAATCTTTCAGGGAACTACTCTCAATTCTGGTGGTCTAACTTTGATTTTCATATCCGCGCAGATACATACACCAATCAAACGCTATGGGGGAAGTGCAATGGAAGTTCTAATGGGCTGAATTCCCCTCCTCAAGGTGATAAAAGTTCCCAAAGAAAAGCTCTAGCAGTGAAGTTGGACAGCGAAGCTTCGCAGAAAGAAACAAAGAGAATAAACACTATGATGAAAATTGTTAAATCAGAAGCTTCGTAGAAAGAAACAGAGAGAATAAACGCTATGATGAAAACTGTTAAATCACTCATAGATGGTAAGGAATGTGCCAAATACAAGTGTCGATCGTATTGCTGGGATTTGCTGTGGGCCGTGGAATCGCAGAAACGGGCCAATTCAAACAGAATGGAAATACAGAGCCCTAGGATTTGCTGTGGGCCGTGGAATCGCAGAAACGGGCCAATTCAAACAGAATGGAAATACAGAGCCTTCATGCTCGAGACAGCGCGGGTTAGAGAGCGATCAGACAATTCCGACTGGAACCGGAATAAGGAGCTCCGCGGAACAATACTCCGCGGCTGCAATAGCTCATCCCCGATCTGTCAGGGGATGTCAAGCCCTCCAGCGGCGATCCGCTCCCGATTTTTTGTCATGGAATGGCAAGGAATGTCAGAAGTGCTAGGGGAGGGTGGCAGAGAAGGAGGGTGGCGAAGCTAGGGGACGATGGCAGAGGGCGGAGACATTCCCGGTGGTCGGAGCCGGACGATTTTCCGGTCGATGACGGAAAACGGGCCATTCTACTGCCTAGGTAGACTACTCCTTTGTTAGTAAGTCATTTCTAAAAAGATATTTTCAAAGAGGTGTTACTTGTTCGCAGGGATGGAATTTGACGGGGATTTTATCCGTCATGAGGCATTTTGCCCATATTTGACGCTTGAAATTTCTAGATGCCCCTTTTTTCGAACGTGCTTGGAACCATAGGAAACGTATTTTTGACGGACATTAATTTTCTCAAAACTTTATTAAATCCTATTTATTTTCGCTTTAAATTTTGTAATATTCTATGTTTATTTGTATTAATAATACAGATTTTAGATGAGTTATAACTTGATCTGAGATGAGTTGTAACTGGCAAACTTGCAACTTGCTGCGTAGAGGGTTCAAATCAATATAAATCACATATGAACAATATCACTAGGGAAAATTGAAACTAAACGGAACATATGTAATCGAGTTTATATGGAACGATGTTAAAATCACTGCCCCAGTTCGCCTAGTATGTAAACTCTTTTTATTATGCATAATAACATCTGGTCAGAGTATAGTTTCACTTTGTTTATTTCGGTGTATATTACAATCTATTATGGTGGATGTTTAAAGAATATGGTAGATGTTTAAAGCATGTCAGCGACTTCGAATTTTTTTCTTTGAGAAGAAAAATTATGTCATATTAGGATGAATTTATCCATTTTAATGAACGTAGTAGTTACCCTTAAGGGACAACATGTCGCAGAGAGGTAAGTGAAAGCCTCTTAAAAAGAACTATTCACCTTTATAATCATTGAAATATGCATAGCATTATAAGTAGGACAACGATTCAACTCATAGAGTGAGACTTCGATCTCTATAATCATCGAAATTTGCATAGCATTACAAGTAGGACATCGATTCAACTCATAGAGTAAGACTTGCCATCTCATCCTTTTTTTCTAGGGGCAATGGGTATTACAATGTTACATTATTTTTTAGAACACATTTTATTGATAGTTAGAAAACTAATGCTGCACATTCCACATTTAGGTGAAGACTTAATCTTTTCATAGATATACGAAAGATATACTTTAGTTGCATAGATCCAAAGAAACTAGCTCAAGCTACCCCATAAGATTATTCAGATCATTTCTCAGAGACCTATTCTACTGAATTATTTTTCTGTAAATTGTTCTATAATTGCATTAAAAATAGCTAAATCAAATAAATTTCTTAATGGACCTCGCCAGGGCTTTAAGAGAGTAAAAATTTCCCAGGATTTAGTGAAAATGGGGTTCACTGTTGACTCACTAAGCACAGTGAAAAACAACCAGACTTTAATACATAATTTAATCCGTCACGTAGTGCAAAAAGGCCCTTAATTTGCGGCGAAAGAATACTTCAAAAGTATGATGTGTTTGTGTCTCACCAAGTAGTCAAATACTAAATCTGTGCAAGTTAAATCAACAAATATTTCATTATTTTGTGAGACCAAGACACAGGTTAACCTGTTCTACATGAACTTGTTACTACATTCATTTCACCCTTCGGCATCAAGGAGAAAAGATTCAATGCATTCACATCTTACCCATCAACATCCAGGAGAAGAGATTTAATTCATTCACATCTTCCATCCCTTAAAATGGTAAGACAAAGATACTTGCAACATGAATGAATGAATTTTTGACGAATTATCATTAGGGAAAAACTTAGGAAAAAACTATATTTATGTATTCCCTGCTTCTAGATTCACTCACATGCTTAAGCTACAACTAATGTTCAATGAAGTAGATTTTCTGATGTCAAACATTTGACAATCAAGGCTTAGGATTGATTCGCCTCCCTTTGGCCATCCATTTATAGCTAGAAAACTAGCAATATGTCAAACTCATTCAACCACATGGTCCCTCTCATTGTTCTTGCCATGGATCGAGCTACTCCCTTGTAACGAATGTGTTGGACGTTGGGGATTTGGAGCTTTGAACCTAATAATCGGTGTCCACAACACCTCACAAATCTCACCCTCAAATACTAGCAGGCAATGGTTATCCCATGTCAGTGTTCCCTTAAACTTCATTATTAAATTTGAACATGTGTTTCTCAAAATGAAATCCTGAAACCCATTAATAAAGCACAAATTTGCATGTTATGAATTATTTTAACTTACTCTTTTAATTTTCTGGCATTATATAACTTTGTTTTCAATTGTAGTGTCTCATATTGATTGATAACAACATTTTGTTAAACCCAAATACCTAGCGTAATATGTTCTAAAATAAATAAGTGATTTGTGTGTTATGATCATTTTGTAGTTAAGATAAATATGTGAAACTTTTTAAAATAGTTATGTTATTGAAGGGTATTTTTTTAATCAAGCTTTTATTTGTAAACGGGTTAATTTATCATGAGAATATTATTTTTGAAGGGCAAAATTTTGAACATAACGTTTTTTGATGGGTAACATAAGAATGAAAACGTCAAAAAAAAATTGTATGACATGCAAAAAGAAATCCAAATTCCAACCTTGCTGGGTAGTCAAAGGCAGTCTTACAGTGGATAACAATAGCAACAACGGATAGCATATCAGATAGGGGATAGCAAATAGCAAATAGTAGATAGGGGCAGCGGTGTTCAGACAACAACAGTGAGGAGTAGGTCCAAGACCGATTTCTACAGGCATGTAATGATAGAATAGATTGGACCTACATCTTTCACGGTAGGTTGGACAACAAATGCATTCAAACATGACAATTGGACAAGAAATTTCAGAGCGTGTGGAGACAAATAATTTAGGACAAGTGAAAATTGCCTTATCCATCAAAACTAGAAAGTGGGTTTGGGTCAATTCCAAGCAATATCGGGGCATTTTAAAATGAAGACTAGCTTGTCTAAAATGGGAGCAGACAAGGAAAAAATGGTCTCAAAGGGAAAGTACTCTAGCCCTTCACAGTAAGCACTCCAACAAGTCCCCTCTACAAGCAAGTGGCAACAAGAAGTCTAGAGGAAAAGCTATTGATGATTCTGCCTTCTATAGTCCCACATCCACACCTCTCACTTGGTCATGTGATCTTTATGTCAAAGAATTGTTAAATGCATAACAAAGGTTGGAGGTTTTAGAAGCTAAAGAGTAGAAAAGAGATCATAAAATTCATATAATAACAACGAAGAACAAGGCTTTAGCAGAAAACAATAAAGTTTTGAAATAAAAAGTGACATTGTTATAAGAAGATCTCTTAATAGGGAAGATAGAATGGCAACACATGAAGGCAAATGTACTAAACATAAAGAAATATGTAGTGGAAAGTACAGAGGTGGTGAATGAAAAATCATCCCAGGATAAAGGGAAAACGATTGCCCAAATGGACAACCATGAAGAGAAATCAAGAGAAGAAAGGAAATAAGGTTCCAACAAAGTTTCCAAAACTTGGGTTCAAGTTATTAGCAATTCTGTTAATAAGGAAGGAGAAACAAACATTCGGGTTGACAACATGCAAGGTAGAGAAGGCAAGGAAAGACAACATAGAGCCACAAACATAATTATTAAAGGGTGAAAGACTTTGAGAAAAATGAATGTACTCTTGACCTTCCAAGAGACTTCTTGAAAGACAAGTTGCTATGGTAAAGACAAATATGCCAAGCATGGAGGGTGGGCAAGTTTAACGGTGAGAGAGCCAGGCCCATAAAAGTTATCATGCCTAGCTTGCATGATAAATATATCATTCTAAGCAAGAAGCATTTCTTGAGGGTTTCTCACTTTTTTCTAGAAGAAGATTTATCTGTAAGACAACAAGAGGAAAGGAGGGAGGAAATGTTAAAGGTTAGGGTAGCAAGAGATGAAGGAAAGAGAGCATGGATTTATAAAGGTAAAGTTGTGATAGCGCCATTTGGACATCCTTCCAAAACAGAGCAACAAAATGGTAATAAAGAAGAGTCCACAAACTTTTCAACAAGAAATCAAGAAGCAAGGTCAATATGGGAAAACAAGGACATACTCAAATGTGAGTCTTGCATGTCAAAATAAATAGCAATCAAGTCATACCCAGGTTTCCTTAAGATTAGTTTGTTGGAACTATAGAGGTTACACATGGATATGAGGACTTGGGTTAGGGCCTATTGCAGAAGATAGAGACATAATTTGCCTCATAGAAACACGAGCATGAAGGGTGCAAGACACCTCTGTTTGAAGAGTACTGGAATATGGAAGTGTGGAACAAGGCATTGGGGAATGACAAAGGACATGGGGGTATCATGGTTTTAGTGCGAGAGAAAGAAGGTCATCTCATTCAGTTAGAAAAAGAAGACTCAAATAAAAAATTCATTTCGTTTAAAATATTAGAAAATGGAAACCACATCAGAAATGCAGCATGCTATTTTGCGCCACAAGTTATAAAAATCTACAAAGGTAGAGAGTTTGACCACAAAATCCATTTTCAGCCTTAAAAGTAGATATTGCAACATATTATCAGCTAGGTTAAGTCTTTATAGTGGGTGATTTCAATGCTAGGACTACAAGTGAGTAATCTAGCATTTTTTGTTGTAAAGAATACTACGACGCTATTTGGCGTACAGAAGAGAGTAATCATTAGTGGGAAAGAATTTTAGAGGACAAGGGATACAATCTCTTTTGGTGAACAATTTCTTACTCTATGTGGGGCCTTTGATTTAGTCATTTGTAATGGCTTGACTAGATGGGCAAAGTCTATAATTTCACTTGCAATACTTACAATGGAGCAAGTGTAGTAGATTATATAATTTGCTTGCATGGTTTGTGTGAAAAAATGGAAGAAGTTTTGATTGGAAATCAACTTTGGGACTTAAAATCAGATCACAAGCCAATTTATTTACGTTTCTCTTGGACTGGAAAGAAACAATTAGAGTAAAAAATTTAGCGTGTCCAATAAAATCTCCCAAAGGGCAGAATTATTTTGACTCTAGAAAATTGTAATACCTTGAAAATAATGCTAGAGAGGCTCTTCGAGAAGGAGAAAATCACAATTCACGACCTTCATAATCATGAATTAACACATTTAATTCGATGCGCACTTGCGGAGTGCAAAAGAGCAAAAATTAAGAACTCTGAAACAAATTGCTTTCTGTTTAAAGCTTGGTTTGATGAGGAATGCAAAAAGGCAAGGAAAATGTGGAAAGAGTAAAACAAGGATAACATAACACTCAAAGCTTACAAGCAATTATTAAGCAAGAAAAGCACGGATTTCACGGTTTCAAAGAGGGAATAACTAATCTTCCTTGGAAAAACAATCCCAAATTATTTTGGAAGGAACTCCAATCGAGAAAGATACAAAATGGAAATAGTATTACAACTTTTAAATGGTTTGAGTATGCAAGACAACTATATGAGTAGGATCCCAAGGTTGACCTTGCCCCTTAGCCAATATTGATACTAAAATCTTCACAGTGCAAGAGGTAGAGATGGGTATCAAGAAGTTGGGTGTTGGAAAAGGAGAAGACTTAGATGAACTCCAATCAAAATATCTGAAGTGGGGCTGAAAGATTTTTGCGCTTCACATTACACAAATTTTCAACAATATCATACAACAGGGGCTCCCCACAAATTAGACAACTAGTCTGGAAATACCTCTTTTCAAGAGCGGTGATGTCAATAATCCTTAAATTATAGGACCATCATGATAAACCCTTTGTTTGCAAAGCTATTTGGAAGCATGTTAGAAAATAAAATTAGCAAGTGGGTAGAAGAAAGAGATAAGCGTGCTAAAGGACAAATAGGTTTTAGACCTAAACATTCCATAGTTGATCATTGTATAACTTTAAGGCACATCATTGAAAAAGTTTGGGAGAAAAAGGAAGAAGTCCTTTGTTGCTTTGTGGATTTTAGAAAAGTGTTTGACATGGTTCCTAGGCATAAGCTTTGGCACAAAATGGAGAACTTGGGGTTCCTAAACATTTGAGAGAAGTTGTGCATAGTTTGTATGAAGAGGTGAAAGTCAAAATTAGAACTTCAACAAGCATTTCTAAAAGTTTTAGAAGCGATATCGAGGTCAAGCAAGGTTGCCCACTGTCTTCTACTCTTTTTGGTTTATATATCGACAAGATTGAGGAGTGGTTAAATTTGCAAGGGGGTGATGGTATCTATTTGGGCCAGTTTGTTATAAGGCTTCTTTGGTATGCATATGACCTTATTCTAATTGCTAAATCAGCTCTTGGTTTGCAATAACAATTACTATCCCTTGATCATTTTTGTAGAAGTGTGGGGATGCAAGTCAATATCAGCGAAATGAAAGTAGTGGTTTTCTGTAAAAAAAGAAAACATAACCATAATAAGTTCTAGTTTGAAGGCAAAATTTTGGAAGAAGTTGCAGATTACAAATAGCTCTGAATTGACTTCAACAAAAATCTAAGTTGGGATGGTTATAGAAAGAAAAGAACTTTG
The DNA here is from genome assembly GCA_000404065.3 of Pinus taeda. Classification (NCBI taxonomy): domain Eukaryota; kingdom Viridiplantae; phylum Streptophyta; class Pinopsida; order Pinales; family Pinaceae; genus Pinus; species Pinus taeda. Next base: position 216,025 of record APFE031671502.1, on the reverse strand, counting down.
GAGGATTGGAAAGCATTTTATGCTTTTCAAAATAGGTGTAGATAGGCAAAGCTATAACACTGGAAAACCACTCAAACTCTTTTTGGGTTTCTAGTGATTCTGATGATTCTCTATGGTTGTGAACTATGGGCCAATAGTACATCCGACATGCAGTAGAAACAAATTGAGAAAATTTAGAAGCGTTTGATTACAAACAAATTCAAGATTAAAAGTGCAGTTCCTTATGCTATCTTGTTAAGTGAAACAAGTGCTGCTCCTATTGAAGCAATCGTTATGGTGCGAGTCATAAGGGATTTAAAAAAAATTGAGAAACGATGGCATAAGGTTGTCTTTAATGACATTGTGTGACAAAAAAAAGACTTGGATGCAGAAAAATAACAAATGGTTTAGTAAATGGGGTATTTTCTTGAACACATGTCCCATAAACATCAAAGAAATAAAAGATTCTGTTATGGATAAGTTCCACAAGCGTACTTGGAATAAAGAGCTAAGAAGAAAGAAAAGGTACTACATTGAAGTGTTTAATTCCACTCATAGTCATCAACCAAAAACATACATAGAGGCCAATATTTTTTGGAGAGCCAAAATTCTTATTGCTCAGTTAAGGACTGATTCTCATCGACTGCATTGTGAAACATGACACTGGAAAAGGCTAAAAGAAGTGTGGGAGGAAAAAGTATGCATTTTTTGTTCTTTTGGAAAAGTAGAAACAAAAAAGCATTTCATTTTAGAATATGAGGCCTTCAAAGACAACATAGAAAGTTATGCAGATATGCTGACAGCTAGTTCTTAGGATAATCTATTTAGCGAGGGACTTGTTGAGAAGATGGTAGCATTTATCTTCTTAAATACTCATAGATAGCACCGCATAAACAGATATTCTTATATGCGTTCAGTTTTCCAACATAACCACACATTCGCCCATCACATAAGAATTATAAAGGAAATTCATACATAAAATGATAAGATGCATTAATCAGAACAAAGACACAGAAATTTCAAAATACTTCTCTTTATTGATATCTTTCAAGTGATTACAGACTCTAACACCCTGCGCACACAACTGTAGGGGTCTGCGCACTCAGCTGCGGATCTACCCTAGGCCTCTGCGCACTCAGTTGCGGAGCCTCTACCTACGCTACAACCCGAAACTAAGACTTCTTACTTCAGAGCTATGACTCTCTTGTCATGTGTGTCTCCAAAACTACTTAGAACTTAGTTCTTTTTATACAATCCCATGGTCAGCGGACCATGGGTATATCTCTTACAGCCAACTTTACTTTACAAAACTAAGGGCGGACAACCCTTTATGACTTATGACACCTACGCTCTCTGCGACCACAAAATGTGGAGTCTTTACCATTTTATTACAAAATTTGACTCAATCATGGGCTTTTAGCACCAAAATTTCCCTTTGGGGAACCCGTTTCCAACAAGCCCCCAACACAAACATCGTGATTCGCCTTTGAGTCACTTGTTAGGTGCGGAAATATTTGAGCAAAGCCCTTCCAGCTCAACCCGTATGACCGCAACTTCATCCGTGCACTGAGCTACCTCCTGCTTCGTGTCTTCCACTATTTTCTTGGTCACTGCTTCTACGTTGTCAGCCTGAAGCCTTTGCTGTGTTTCATGTAGACTCACAAGCTTGCCTTTGATATTCCTTGTCACTGTGTAAGGCTCATCTAGCCATGGCTTTAGTCTCGCCTTGAGCACTGCTTCCTTGTGCAGTGTTGTGTCCACCTATTCCTTTCACTGCTTGGCCTCCTATAGCTTGGCTAGTCTCTATGTCAGCACGAAGGTTCACGTTGTGCCCTTAACCTCATCGTAGCACCATAGGTTTCATCTTAAATGTCGGTCGCCTGCTCCATTTGGCCGCATTTCAACCGTCAAATCATGAACAGTGACTTTAACGGTCACTTTCCGGCTGACTTGCGCGATTTCTCCTTGGGTAGCGCAACTCCCTTTGTTCTACTGCAGACCCTATGACACTTCCTTGCTTCACACAATACTCTAATCATGCAGATCCCTAACTCGGGCAGTGCAGTTTATAGTCCTACATGTCCTTTCAGCGGCCTAGAGTGCTGAGACTGCTACCTTCATCTAGTCACATGGTCGGACCACCGATGTATGGCTTCAAGCGACTGCCACTCACCTTTACTGAGAAGGGATCTCCATTCAATTTGACCAGCTGTATCTCTCCTCTGTCAGTAATCTCCTTAATGACATAAGGCCCTAACCAGTGCATCCTAAGCTTCCCAAAAATTTATCAAACTTAATATCATATAACAAAACCAGGTCATTTACCTTAAAGGTGCGCAACTTAATGTGCCGATCATGTCATGCCTTTTCGCACTGCTTTTTGACCTGTTGGTGAAATATAGCTAGAAATCTCTCTTCCTCAAGTTCATCCAGCTATGTGAGTCTTTCCTCTAGGGCTTCGCGATCTGTCATAATTGTGAGCACTGTTATGCGCAGACTAGGCATAATATATTCCATAGGCATTACCGCTTCAACACCATAGACAAGCCTAAAGGGGGTTTGTCTAGTCAACTTATTACATGTCGTTCGATAAGCCTGTAGTACTGCAGGTATGCGTAGGTCCCAATCACTTCGCTAAGCATTTCAAACCTTGGTCAACGTGTTTTCGAGCACTTTATTGAATGCTTCCACCGTCCAGTTAGCTTGCGGGTGATAAGGTGTGCTCTTCTGGTGGTGTACCTGAAATTGCTCTGTTAGCGAGCTAATCATCTCATTTAGAAAGTGCGTACCGCGATCACTCATCAATATCTTTGTACAGCCCAATCGCGTTAGTACATGTTCAAAGAGGAACTTCGCGGTAGTCACGCCTATGCAATCCTTCACAGGCTGTGCCTTCGCCCAACGAGTCAAATACTCTATCACAGTGATAATGTACCTTGCTCTTGTCTTTCCTTAGTGCTGAATGGGTCCCACAAAATCTATTGCCCATTTCTCAAAGGGTTGCAATGTCATCTGTGGATTCAAAGACATCTCATCCCTCCGTGATGCCCTTCTAGTCCTTTGACATACATCGCACGCCCTGCAAGACGCTTTTGAGTCTTGATGGAGGGTTGGCCACCACAACCCTGCACATAGAATCTTCTACGTAGTCTCTCTTCCTGCATAATGCCTTCTCGTGGCACCCCAATGAGCGTGTGTGAGGATGCTGCTTCTTTTAAACTCAGGTACATACCATCGCAATATCTCATCAAATCCCATTGTTTATAGATGCCCAACAATGATAGAGAAACCTGCTGCGCACACCACTAATTCCTTCTTCTGTTGGACAATGTATCCTTTCAGTGGAGTTCCTGTCGTTAGGAAGTGTATTATATCCTCAAAATGACCATCCGCGACGCGCACTGGAAATAGTTGCGCATCAGACAATCCTTCCTCCAAATTAGTGGGCTCTTCCCCTATTTCGATTCGTGATAGATGGTCTGGTCCCGCATTCAGTGGTCTAGGCTTCATAATAAGCTCAAAATCATATTCCTGGAACAATAAGAGCCATTTGCAGATTCCCCCCCCCCCCCCCCCCCCCAACACAGGCTTATTGACTAGGTATTTCAACGCAAAATGATCTGTGTACATTTTAAAATGACCTCCCAACAAATAATGTCTAAACTTCTGGAGCGCATACACTATAGCTAAGCCTTCATGCTTAGTGGTGGAATAGTTCTTCTTCGCCTTGGATAACCTTCTGCTTGCAAACGCGATAGGGTGGTCCAGGTCTTCTCCACTAGCCTATGTCAGTATTGCTCCCAGTGTTATACGTGACGCATCGACATGGACATGAAACTCATTCTTCCAATCCGGGAAGACTAGGATCGACACGGTGACCATTTTTTTTTAATACATATAGGCTCTTCTTACAATATTCATTCCAACAGAATGTGACATCGTTCTTCAACAATTTTTCCATAGGTGCGGTGATCTGGGCATAGCCTTTAATAAACTTTCTGTAATATCCCGTATGCCCTAAGGTAGCGCGCAATTGCTTTACACTCCTTAGCGCTTCCAAGTTCAGTATCACCGCGATTTTCCCGAGGTCTACCATCAGTCTCTGTCTGCAAACCACATGACCCAATAGGGTCCCAAAAGGAACACAAAACAAACACTTCTTCAGATTGAGCACGATCGAGTATCTTCAACAGGTATCCAGCATTAGACACAAGCTTGCTACATGGTGTTTAACCAACCCAAACACAATTCGGTCATCAAAGTATACCTCCAAGAACTTATGAATAAATTCCTTGAACACAACAACAACTATGTGCGAGAAGATCGCAGATGCATTCCTCAATCCAAACGGCATTATAGTGTACTGAAAACAACCCCACTCAGTTGCAAAGGTTGTTTTGCTCCTATCCTCTGGCGCGATTTTGATCTGGTGGTACCCAGAGAACCCATCAGTGAAGGAATATGCTTCCTGGCCAGCTACATTGTCCAACACTTCATTAGTGAACGAAGTCTGGAAAGGATCATGTACGCAAGCGTCATTCAACTTTCCGAGATCCACGCATATCCTTATTTCATCCTTCTACTTCTTCTCCTGTACCACCATTGGGCTTACCCAGTCAAATTCTTCCACAAGTTCAATGACGCCTACTGCAAGCATCTTGTATAGCTCTAAGTGGACCTTCTCTTTATACTTCGGATTGAGACGATAAGGTCTTTGCTTAACTGGCTTCGTGTCGGGCTTCAACGTGATCTTCATAACACCTAGGTCCCCAATTATCCCTTTTATATTCATAAACTTGGTAGGGAATAAATCCCGGTATTCACGGAGCAATTCAACAACCTTATCCACTATCACGTCATCCCAGTAATCTCCAATCTCCATGAATTTGGGCTTTGCCTCCGTACCAATATTTACTTGTTTCGTTTTCAGTGGTGCAGTTATATCCAGATTCTTAACCTGCGGTCCTTCAACTTTGCAGTGACCATCTGTTTCAGGGATGTTAATCTTTCGCGGATCCTCATCCTCTTCTTCGGCAGTTACATTATAAAATTCCAGCGCGTGACTCAGCTGTGTAGCCCATTCAGGCTGAATCAAGTTTAAAGGATACTACGGTATCCTAAAAATTGTTGCTTTCACCTCTTGTAGCACTTCATCAATACTGTCAAACCCGTCTTCAAAACTGAATGTCATTAGGAATCCTTTGCGTAGAATATTCCATTCACCTATAAGGTTGTACCATGGCAGAGCTCTGTTTCTACGTACCAGTTCATCGGGACAATATCTAGGGTATGACAGAACAAGTGCACCCACTCATGTTTGGGCTTCTCTCCATAAGCCTGAGCCCATTTGGCCAAGTGCGCGCATGGATCATCCTGCCCATCATACTTGTCTGTCATTTTCATCTTCGGCCTCCCAAAGCAAGTTCGCATCATTCCCCTACATTCGCACCAATCATCAACACTTCCCTTGTGCGTACCCCACCACCTTGTGGGCGTAGCACGTAGTGCCCAATCCATCCCCTAGAGGCGTTGATTTTCTGGTACCTCCCTTTCAAATGCATCCAGAAAAATATCTACATTATTCAGGCCATCATAAGTAGACAAATTTCTTACCTCTGATGAAACACAGTGCAGCGACCAAGTCATCATGTTACAACTCAACGTATTTACTTCGTGTAATCAATTCTACCAGCACTCTAGTTCTTCATTAGAGTCCAAGGTGCATGAACTCTCGCGATCCCAAGTAATTTGTCCATTTGCTTTTAGATTCACCCAATCTTGGTCTCACGCTATTATCTTATAGATACAGTCCAGAGCATCATCACTCTCATAATTGCGGACTGGTTCAGTGTAACGTGAACCTTTAGCGGGATCTAGGGGTGCAATTACGCGTAGTGATTTCTTCTAAAATATCATCTATCGCTTCTTTAGGTTGATTACCCTGTTCATATTAGTAGCCCAATCAATTCCAAGGAGCGTAATATAGGGTTTGTTGTCATCCACTATCTCTATCACTTTAAAATCAGCCAGCGCACTTCCACCTTCAATATTCATAGTACCCCCTACAGCCGCCCTATGGGGATGATCTTTCAGTGATTCGTCGTCCTTAGCTAAATCAGAGACCATTGTAACGTGGGTCTCCCCATCTGTTCCCAAGTTTGCTTACGTATAACGTTCGTGTCTGACCCTAGGTCCAAGATAACTTGATCCATTTCATACTCTCCTATCTGTGCGGTCAGTCTCATCTCCCGTCCCGTCCTTTTTTATGCTTACCAAGCTTTCGTACTATGCATGGCTTAGCAAAAGGGTTTCCAATGCATCTCTTTATGAGTTCCTACAGCCCCTTCACAGCCTTGCTATCGCGCAACAGCTTCATGCAGGTTTTCAAGAAGGTTGTAAGCATAGAAGGGTCCATCTCTTGATCAAGCTTATCCTTGCTTCTTGAGGTGGAGGCCTCAGCGAAGCTCTTCTTCCCTTCCATGAAGGTTTCTTGTGCGCGCTCCAAATCAAACTCAGCCTCCTTCGCCGGAGCTTTGCGCACCCATGTACTGTCTTAGGGTTGTTTCCCTTTGTCATCTCCTATTGTGACTGCACTTCGGAGCAATATATTAACATTTGGTTCCTCTTCACGCGGCTCAGACCTCATCATCTGCAGGTTCTGAGTACACTGTGGTAGTAGTGCCCCTTTGTTGCATATCCTTGCTATCAGTGTAGGACAGTCTTCCGTTTCATGATCAAATAACATGAAATACTTGCATGATGCACGTGTTGTGTTAGTAAAATTGTGGCCATAATGTCTTGGTCCTCCACAATTGTAGCAAATAAACTATCTTTGACCTCTGCTAGGTCCTTCGCTGCCTCGACCTCGTCTGTGCCCCTGAAATCCTATCTGTGCCATCCCCACGCTCAGGTCTGGGGGCCACATTTCGGCTTGAACCCTATAGGCAGGTGTTCTGTCCATCATGAACTCATAGCTTCTGCAGTTATGCTCATCATGCCCTATCGATCTACAAAAGTTGTAGAACAGCTGCTGCGGTGTCTGTACAAACTTCTGCAGCAAATGACAGTTATCCGTGACATGTTTTCTTGCTACCTGACATATAGCACACAACAATGCAGGCCCCGCACTCAGTCCTGGTTGAGCTTATGGCCTCAAACGCATCCTCGTCCTGTAAGGTAGTTCGCAAAGACCAGACAATGGTCTTTGTCATGCCCCTGACTCTTGCATTTCAGACACGATACCTCTTCGCACACTTTTGGTCGGACGGTTCTATCCTGCTTCAAACTTTGCATCTCAAGGCAAATAATTTTCAACTGTGCATGGATCTGTTGAACCCCTAGATTAGGATCTTGCATCGGGGTTTCATGCAGTCTCATTGCAATCTCCAAGGCCTCCACCTAAGTCCTTATCTTCTGTTGTGACAACACAACCCTTAAGTGTGGTAGGAGTGAAGCCACATACCATTCGCGATGTTTTCCATCTGTTAGGTTCATGTTAGCTTTGCGGGTTGTACACTTCAACCTCTAATCGAGTTCCCAAGGTGTGTTGTCTGGTTGCATCGCGATTCTTTGAACCCTACAATCGATTGTGCGTTAGATTTAGGCCTACTAAATTCTCTATTCAATGTTGTTTGGATGTCCGCTACTCCAACATTTGGGTTATCATTAGTGTACTTGATATACCAAGTTAGCAAACGATCCTGCAGATCACTAACCAATGTTGCTTTCTTCATGTTCTCATCTGTAACGCCCTGAGTTTCCCATATAGCTTTTACTACGAACCAAAATTGGTCCGGGTCCTCATCCCCCAAGCCTTTGAATGAAGGCAACTTCATCGAATTCGCCATACTGAACAGTGGTGAAGGCGGAGTGGGTACGGGTGAAGTCGCAGGTGATGGTGGTGAAGTTGGAGGTGGTGTGGGCAGGGGTGGTATTCTCGGGAATCCTTTCTTTATTAATTGAATAGCACTTCCCAGAGAAACCTACGCTATCCCTTCTTCGTCACCTCGTGGAGAACCCATCAATGAAGGAATATGCTTCGTGGCCACCTACATTGTCCAACACTTCATTAGTGAATGGATTCTGGAAAGGATCATGTACGCAAGCGTCATTCAACTTTTCGAGATCCACGCATATCCTTATTTCATCCTTCTACTTCTTCTCCTATACCACCATTGGGCTTACCCAGTGAGATTCTTCCACAAGTTCAACGATGCCTGCCACAAGCATCTTGTATAGCTCTAAGTGGACCTTCTCTTTATACTTTGGATTGAGATGGTAAGGTCTTTGCTTAACTGGCTTCGCGTCGGGATTCAACCTGATCTTCATAACACTTAGGTCCTCAATTATCCCCTTTAGATTCATAAACTTGGTAGGGAATAAATCCTGGTATTCACGGAGCAATTCAACAACCTTATCCACTATCGCGTCATCCCAGTAATCTCCAATCTTCACAAATTTGGGCTCTACCTCTGTACCAATGTTTACTTGTTTCATTTTTAGCGGCGCGATTCTATCTAGATTCTCAACTTGCGATCCTTCAACTTCGCAGTGACCATCTGTTTCAGGGATGTTAATCTTTCGTGGATCCTCATCCTCTTCTTCGGCAGTTACATTATAACATTCCAGTGCGTGACTCAACTGAGTAGCCCATTCAAGTTGAATCAGGTTTAAAGGATCCTGCAATATCCTAAAGATTGTTTCTTTCACCTCTTGCAGCGCTTCATCAATACTGTCAAACCCGTCTTCAAAACTAAATGTCATTAGAAATATTTTGCGCAGAATATTCCATTCACCTGTAAGGCTGTACCATGGCAGAGCTCTATTTCTACATACCAGTTCATCGGGACAATATCCAGGGTATGACAGAACAAGTGCACCCACTGAGGTTTGGGCTTCTGTCCATAAGCCTGAGCCCATTTGGCTAAGTGTGCACACGGATCATCTTGCCCATCATACTTGTCTGTCATTTTCATCTTCGACTTCCCAAAGCGAGTTTGCATCATTCCCCTATATTCGCGTCAATCATCAAAGCTTCCCTTGTGCGTACCCCACCACCTTGTGGGCGTAGCACGCAGTGCCCAATCCATCCCCTAGAGGTGCTGATTTTCTGGTACCTCCCTCTCAAATGCATCCAGAAAAATATCTACATTATTCATGCCATCATAGGTATGTGGATTTCTTGCCTCTGACGACACACAGTGCAGCGACCGGGTCATCATGTTACAACTCAATGTATTTACTTCGTGTAATTGATTATGCCAGCACTCTAGTTCTTCATTAGAGTCCGAGGTGCATGAACTCTTGCGATCCCATGTAATTCATCCATCTGCTATTGGATTCACCCAATCTTGGTCTCGTGCTGTTATCTTATAAATACAGTCCAGATCATCATCACTCTCATAATAGCGGACTGGTTCAGTATAACGCGAACCTTCAGCAGGATCTAGGGGTACAATTACGCATAGTGATTTCTTCTCAAATACCATATTTCACTTCTTTAGGTTGATTACCCTGTTCATATCAGTAACTCAATCAATTTCAAGGAGCGTAAGATATGGGTTGTTGTCATCCACTATCTCTATCACTTCAAAATCAACCAGCGTGCTCCCACCTTCAATATTCATAGTCACCCCCTGCAGCCGCCTCATGGGGATGATCTTTTGTTGATTCGTTCCCAACTCTACTTACATAAGACGTTCTTGTCTGACCCCAAGTCTAAGATAACTTGAACCATTTCATACTCTCCTATCTGTGTAGTCAGTCTCATCTCTCGTCCCATCCTTTTTTTATGCTTACCAAGCTTTCGTACTATGTGCAGCTTAGCAGAAGTGTTTCCAACGCATCTCTTTATGAGTTCTTGCAGTGCCTTCATAGCCTTGCTATCACACAACATCTTCATGTAGGTTTCGAAGAAGGTTGTAAGCATAGAAGGGTCCATCTCCTGATCAGGCTTATCCTTGCTTCCTGAGGTGGAGGCCTCAACGAAGCTCTTCTTCGCTTCCATGAAGGTTTCTCGTGTGCACTCCAAATCGAACTCAACCTCCTTCGCCGAAGCTTTGCGCACCCATGTAATGTCTTAGGGTTGTTTCCCTTTGTCATCTCCTGTTGCGACTCCACTTCGGAGCACTATATTAACATTTGGGTCCTCTTCACATGGCTCAGACCTCATCATCTGCAGGTTCTGAGTAGGCTGCGGTAGTAGCACCCCTTTTTCACGTATCCTTGCTATCAGCGTAGGACAATATTCTATTTCATGATCAAATAGCGTGCAATACTTGCATGATGCACATGTTGGGTTAGTATAATGATGGGCATAATGTCTTGGTCCTCTGCAATTGTAGCAAATCAACTATCATCAACCTTTGCTAGGTCCTCCGCTGCCTCGGCCTCGTGCATGCCCCTAAAATCCTATATGTGCCATCCCCACACTCAGGTTAGGGGGCTGTGTTTTGGCCTGAACCCTATAGGCAGGTGTTCTATCCATCATGAACTCATAGCTTCTGCAATTGTGCTCATCATTCCCTACCGATCTACAGAAGTTGCAGAACAGCTACTGCGGTGTCTATACAAACTTCTGCAGCAAATGATAGTTATCTGTGACATGTTTTCTTGCTACCTGACATATAGCGCACAACAATGCAGTCCTTGCACTTGGTCTTGCTTGAGCTTGTGGCCTCAAATGCATCCTCCTCCTGTAAGGTAGTTCACAAATACCGAACAATGGTCTTTGTCATGCCCCTGACTCTTGCATTTCAGACAAGATACCTCTTCGCGCACTTTTGGTCAGACTGTTCTGTCCTGCTTCAAAATTTTCATCTCAAGGCAAAGAATTTTCAACTACGCATGGATCTGTTGAACCCCCAATTTAGGATATTGCATCGGGGTCTCATGCAGTCTCATTGCAATCTCCAAGGCCTCTAGTTGAGTCGTTATCTTCTATTGTGATAGTGCAACCCTTAAGTGTGGCAGGAGTGAAGCCACAAACCATTTGCAATGTTGTTCGTCTGTTAGGTTCATGTTAGCTTCGCGGATTGTACACTTCAACCTCTAATCGAGTTCCCAAGGTGTCTCGTCTGGTTACATCACGATTCTTTGAACCCTACAATCGATTGTGCTTTAGATTTAGGCTTACTAAATTCTCTATTCAGTGTTGTTTGGATGTCTGCTACTCCAACATTTGGGTTATCATTAGCGTACTTGATATACCAAGTTAGCGCGCGATCCTGCAAATCACTAACCAATGTCACTTTCTTCATGTTTTCATCTGTAATGCCCTGAGTTTCCCATACATCTTTTACTATGAACCAAAATTGGTCTGGGTCCTCATTCCCCAAGCCTTTGAACAAAGGAAACTTCACCGAATTCGGCATACTGAACTGCAGTGGAGGCGGAGGTGGTACGGGTGAAGTCCCAGGTGATGGCGGTGAAGTTGGAGGTGGTGTGGGCAAGGGTGCTATTCTCAGGAATCCTTGCTTTATTAACTGAATAGAACTTCGCAGAGAAACCTGTGCTATCCCTTCTTCGTCACCTCGCGGAGGTGAAATCAACAGAATATATTCAAGACCCTTTTTTCCTTTGTTTCTATAAGTTTTTCCTCTTCGCGTAGCTTTGAACATTAAGGTAGCCGCATAACCCATTTTTCGCATGATAGCATTTTAATCCAGGTATTCAAAGATTTCACGCACTTACCTCGTAGTCCTTTGAAAAAGTGCCGCTTCGCCTCACTGTAGTTGACTGAGGTGTCGACCACAAATTCAGTTACAAATCCTCTTGTGACATGATTGAGCCAATGATCGATAGCGTGGGTGATCTTATCCGCCAATGCTTCCAACCTTCGCACTAGCTCTGGGGTCCACAATAGGACCGTCAAGTTTCCACCTTCCTCGGGTATCTACTAGCTTCATGATCCACTCATATACCTCAATCGGAAAGGAGCACAAAAAGATCTCTTGGATCACTGTATACAAATACCTGTCCAGCCACTGTTCCTTTGTTAGTCGCGGGTTTATGTTCTTCTACGCCGTGAATTCATGGATCTTCCTATCCAGCCAGTCTCCAATCTCTTTCTTAGTCGGATTCCAGTGATACGACATCACACATCTGTTATACAGATTTTGATCCCGGCAACAGAACCATTTGTTGGCTTGAGGGGGCCTAACCCAGGTTCATCGTTAATTAGCCAAACAAATCCCTACACTACTGGCCCTTTCAACATCAGCCCACGGAGCGTTGACTGAAGTCTCACCTGAATCAGTATGGGGGGATGCTGGAACCAAGTTTTCGCACCCTGAGATGGTCATGATGTCTTTTTATTCCATTTATTCCCACCTTCACTTAGATTACTTCGCTCTAGGGCTTTCCAGACGAGTCTTTTATTCCATCCTTCAATACCTCCGCGAAAGGGTATGGCTGATCTTTGCACAACCCTAACCCTTGATATAGACACTTCTGCATTGCTAAGGCAGCGTACCGTGTAGATTCCTAAATTAGTGTAAGTGTCTTACTTATCTTCTTAGATAATCATATATAGCACTGCGTAAACAAAAATTCTTATATGCGTTCATTTTTCCAACATAATCATACACATTTGCGCATCATATAAACATTATATAGGAAATTCATACATAAAATAATAAGCTGCATTAATCGAAACAAAGACACAGAAATTGCAGAATACTTCTCTTTATTGATATCTTCCAAGTGATTACAAACTCTATTCACCCTATGCACACAACTGCAGGGGTTCGTGCACTCAGCTACAGACTTCTACCCTAGGCCTCTACGCACTCAGCTACAGAGCCTTTACCTACGCTACAACCTGAAACTTAGACTTCTTACTTCAGAGCTATGACTCTCTTGTCTTATGTGTCTCTCCAAAACTACTTAGAGCTTAGCTCTTTTTATACAATCCCACAGTCTGTGAACCATGGGTAGATCTCTTACAGCCGACTTTACTTTATAAAACTGAGGGTGGATAACCCTTTATGACTTATGACACCTACGCGCTCCACGACCACAAAATGCAGAATCTTTACCATTTTATTACAAAATTTGACTCAATCATGGGCTGTTAAACCCAAACTGCCCTTTGGGGGATCCCATTCCTAGCAAGTCCCAATAGTGGGTCATACAATATCGATTTGACCGCGGTTGCATGCAAAGGAAAGTAAGGTATCCCTGTTGGTAGCAAGGGTGTGACATATGCAACAAGTCAAGGAAGGAACATGAATGATTCTAACACATGGAAAGTGAGGTGAGTGCCCCCCTTGGAAACCCGTGGAAGCATGCGGCTAAGAAGGGTACACACGAGCAAAGTTACATCACAAATTGGAAATAAAGTAAGCTAACAATCCAAAGTGATAGTTAAACCAACAACACATCTCAATAAGATTCATACATACTTATATAGAAAGAGTCCATACATGCATGCATAAGTAAGCAAATACATATATCATTAGAGTAAGCAAGATAGATGAAATACAATAACACCATATGCTTGAAACGTGTTGGCTCTGTTATATTAAGAAGTGAAAGTTCCAATCATGCACTAAAACCATGACCAACCACTAGTTCTGATAGCGGAACGTTACAGTGACTATCGCTTGCTCCTCCAAAGAGATATACAAGATCTACACTGTGGAGAAGCCAAGGCTCGTTACAATACTCTCCAAGATTTTTCGAAGATACTCCTATCGGAAGCTTGGTTGACCAAAAGCCTCTACAATGAGTTATGAGGTACTATAAATAGAAAAGGGTGTGGTGGCCCTTGACATGCGTGACTGTTCACCTACCCTCATGACTCTTCAACTACTCCATGACTGTTACATTCGACTATCGACACTTGGACCTTCAATTTACAAGATGTTACATCCAATCTACACGTGTACCATCGTGAGACAAAATAGGCTTGAGCAAGCCATGCAAGCTATCACTAATACTTGGACAGTTGTGGTAAGACCAACTCTTTGACATCTTTGTGATGATCGATGGTGGCAAACTGATGCCAAGCTTCGTCGTCCGTGGTGGTGTTCATGCACTCAATGGTGACATCTTGTTGAAAGCGATCTCTTGCCTCTGTTGCATCTGGGTACAGTGATATGGCTCCTCTATCCAACTCATTTGATAATATGTGCATCATTGTCTTGAGTGTAGCTGTACCAAAAACATATTGTTGCATAGTGTCTATGCTGATCTCCAAGTGTGCACTGGTGACCATGTGCATCAACTTGTCGAAATACATGTTCAGCTTCAGTCGGACTTGCTTCTTGTCTTCGCTTTGGTGAGTGCGCCAAATGGGTGGGATCACATGTGTGCACACAATGACATCCATGCTTATGAATACCTTTGCATGCAATCAAAAACACTGCTCACCATGTCTGCTCCATGCCAGTTGCTGGATGGGTCCATAACCTATATGGGTGCAACTTCATTCGTTTGTGCATGTTGTGCCTCCTTCTGTACCTATTCTTGCTGCAACTCCTTCTGTTGTCCATACAACTCCCGTTCTTCCTTGAGTTGTCGCTTCAGCACCTGTAACTCCTTCTTTGTTTCTCTCTGCCTTCACGCGATCCTCTTGTCGCGTTTTCGCCTCATAGCCTCAAACTCCAACGCTGCTTTCATCACAAGTGGATCTGCTTGAGCTTGCAACTTTGTTCTGCCTCTGGACTGTCAACAACCTTCCTCTTGTATTTGTCGCATGCAGGTGTGCTACCTTTTGCTACTACTGATGGTGTTTTTCATTGTGATTCCGCTAGCATTTCATCATGATATCCTTGCCCATGAACAACTTGATGTCTTCATAGATAGGCTAGTTCATAGATAATTGATCGATTGCATCTCCAGTTTCACTCTCAACGGTGTCTTTCGCTTTGCTCTCCTGGAAGCCATTGTACCTGTGCTGCTGAGAGGCAGACGAACACCTGTGATACCTGGAGACATAGCAGTACTCATGGCAAGCAATTTGTTAGTTGAAAACCAAAACAAATTGAAGGACTGACATGCAACATACCTGTGTGATTGTCTGTGAATATTGCGCAATTTTCATTGGGAGGTTGGAGACTGATTGCCAAACCTGCACAAGGCACAATATAGGCTATTGGGAGGCTGACTGACTGCTGGAACTGTCCAATGCACAGTCCAGCCTGGCCTATTGAGTGTTGGAAATACTGGGGGGGGGGGGGGTGAACTAGTGTTCCTTTTCAATTGTTATTTGTACCAATTAAATCATTTATATTTAGAACACATAAATCATTGTTATTTTTACTAGTTTCATGTCTTTCTAAGAGTAAAGTCATTTTTTTATTTTGTTTAGGATAAAAATTTTTGTGTGGCTCTTTAATTGTTTATCATGTGTTATGTTTGAAGTGGATTTGTAACCATGATTATTGTTGCCTATGTAAATACTAATTTAGGTTGCATTATTTTGGTATCAAAGTAGGTTTGGAGCCCACATATGAACTGAAGAACAATGTTATCAAAGGGAATTTGTTTGGTGGAGCTATAACAAGGAGAATTTCAAAAGAGCACATAAGGGAATTAGGAATACAAGCATAGGGTAGAGGGAAACATAACCACGAATAAAATCCCCTAAATGTTGAGGTTCATGTTAACTAGAATGGATTCCATGGAGGAAGCTAAGAAAAAGAGGGGTTGCAGTAGATATTCATGATGTAGTAATGAAGAGTGAAAGGTAGAGGCCCCATGGGAGATAAGACTAGATGATTTATTAGATTGGGAAGATGGAGAAATCCCTCGAGTTTGAGAAATTGAGGACCCCAAGAGAGTGAAGCATATATTCACAAAGTTGAAAGGGCATGCATCTTTTTGGTGGGATAATATATTTGGACAAACAAATAAGAAGGAAAGATAAAATTAAGACTTGGGATGGGATATTTTCCAAACTAAATAGTATTCCACAATTTCTACTTGTTGGCTTGAAAATAAAAAATAGGTTGAGTGTCCATCTTCATATTTGGGATCATAATATTTAGAAATACCTTTTCTTTTACATTGTATAGTTTAAATGAGGGAATATAAATAAGAATATGCTAATTATTATCAACTAACAATACATAAGCACGTACATTTTTTATATTTAAATTTAAATAATTCAACTATTTGGTAATTGAGTTTCCTCTATTTGTTATAACGAGAGAATAATCCCACTTTTACCTAGGTGAAAGATTGGAAACTGAGCTCTTCTTTGCAGCCCCTGCATGTGTTTGTAGAATTATGTATAAAATAATATGGCTTTAAGTAATCTACATTTATATTAATTGATCAGTTTTAAAATAATCAACATACTTTGAATTCAAATTAGTACAATAAATATTGCCTCAATGAATCTAGTGCAGTAATCAACCATGGTATCTAACAACACCACAAAAACCCCACAACAAATAGTGTGTTGTCTCTCTAGGATGTGAGGAACAAATTCCTAGTAACTCTTAAAACCCTTCAATATCAGTTTCAAACTCTCTTTCTTATTCCTCCTTCCAAAAGGAGTGTAAAAATATTATATATTGTAAACTTATACTCAATAATACTGTATAAAATTGTTATAATTTTAGCGTTATAGATGGATTCATAGGCCCCTTTGAGGGGGTCGTTGAATCCATCTAATATCTAACTTTTAACATTGTAGATGGATTCAGAGACCCCCTTTAAGGGGGTCAAGGGGGTCTCTGAATCCATATATAGCATTAAGATTTAGTGAAATGTAACACTTTAGTATCAAAATTTCAATTTTCCATTTCTAGAGTGTTTAACATTGCAAATGAGGGTCTCTAAATTTTAACATTGCAGATGGACTCATAGACCCATTTGTCTCTAAATTTAACACTGCATATGAATGCAAAGAAGGGGGTATTTGAATCCATCTGTAGTGTTAAACTTTAGAGACAAAAGGGTAATCATAATTTTAACATTGTATATGGATTTAGAGACCCCTTTGTCTCTAAATTTTAACATTGTAGATGGATTCAGGGACCCCTGTAGTGAAATGTAATGCTTCGGTATAAAAATTGTAATTTACCATTTCTAGAGTGACACAATAAAAAATTACTAACATAAATGACTAATTCATATCCTTGTTGTACTTGTTATTTGGTCATATTTTTATTCTTAGACTATAATAGTCAATTATGTTAATCATTATTAATTTTGTCACTTATTATCTAGTCATATATTTTAATCCTAGACTAAATTAGTCATTTAAGTTAGTCACTTTTATTTTAGTCACTTATTATCTAGTCATATATTTTATCCCTAGACTAAATTAGTCGTTTAAGTTAGTCATTTTTAGTTCGGTCACTTAAAATTGCTCAAATTTAGTAGTAATTCACTTGAAATAATTGCGGTGACTAACATTTTTAGTCACCTAGTCACCTAGTCACTAATTTCATCATTTTCTACTAGTGATACCACAAGACCTTCCTTCAACCTAACATTATACAAGAGTATAACATAAAACCTTCCTTCACATGTGATACATTTTTGTATTAAGAAAGAAAATTCTTTGTAATGGTGCTTCAAGAATGTTCCAAGTATACCCCTAGTTCAATTGGGTTTTTATTTTGATTTGTTCAAAAATGGGGTCCATGTCTTTTCTTCCAAATTGGCTATTTTTAAACAATCTTTCCCCAAATTGGGGTAACTTTGTTACTTGTTCTATTTTATGCTCAAAAAGGTGTATAATCATATTACCTATAGTGGCACTCTCTCCATCAAATCTCTAAGAAAAATCTCTAGTTACTTCAATATTATACCCATGAAACTTGGAGAAAAATTCTAACCATCCAATTTCTTGTCGAATAAACATTGTGTCATGATGTAATTTTTCCACTTCAGGTTCAGAGGGTTCTACCCTAATAATTGGAAATGGAAAATTTGTATTAAAAACCCTATAAACACTTTGATTTTTTCAACAATTCATGCCTTGGAAAACCCTTGTATATAAAATTAAAAATAGGAACACTATTATAGAGTGAAATCATTATTCTAGTTTTAAATTCACACAAAAAACGTTTTTGAATTTTGTGTTTACACCAACATTGTTAAACACAAAATTGATCTTGCAAAAATCTTTCAACCCTTAGCTAGTATGAACTAACTCTGCATTTAAACCAACATTGTTGATGCAAAATTATTTTTGGAAATTGTTTCAACCCTAAGGTACCACAACTAACTTTGTTTACAAAGTAGCATTGTTGACATAATTATTTTTGCAAATCACTTTAATCTTGAGCTACCACAACTAATTATGTGTTCCAACCATATCAATATATTTTGTAGACATGTTGTAGCTGCTACAATCCCCCTCCAAAATTTTGCCTATGCCTTGATTTTGGAGCCTACTTTCTATTCATAAGAAGTTATCTTTCATGGCCGTCAAGTATTCCTCTTGTTGTTTCCTATCAATATTATTTTTCTTTGCATGCATTGCTTGGGATGACTTGATTATGTTGGCTTGATGATGATTGAGTCTTGTCAACGAAAGCTAAACAAATTCTAAACACAAGCCAACTCATGCCTTGATATTGCACCAATTTTTAGTCTTCCCTCTAGGAATTGCACAATCCTCAGACACTAGAGACTACGCCATGCCTTGAGGACCAAAACAACACAGACCTTGAAGACATGCAATCATTGAGCCTACAAATTATGTTGTCTCTCTCACAGAGTTAAGACTACACAATTCACTGATTTAGTGAACTACACAATCCCTTCTTACTGGGAATTGCACAATTCCTTCTTCTTTTGTGACTGCGCAATTTCCTAGAGTAAGCTAATATGCATCCATAGAAAATAGGGAATGCATAATCATCATTTGACAAATGGTACAAAGTTTCTATTTTCGATCTTCGGACAAGTGTTTCTTCCTCTTTGATTTTAGGCATGTGCATCATAAACCCTAACATAACCATGTGAGGGATAGAACCATCTAATAGATGCTTGTAGAGCTCATTCACACACTTGACATTGGAGCTCTAATCTTCCCCATGAGATCAAGGAGCTTTGGACTTGGTTTGTAGTGCTTTTCCATGTATGTTTTCCATGTGTTGCTTTTTTCTCTTTTTTAATCGCTTTTGCCTTTATGAGTGTTATTTTGTCAGTTTCTTTTAATGGTAGCTAGTGTTTCTATTATTATTAGCTTGTACAAGTGTTGTTTTAGTCTGTTGTGAAGTTTTTATAAGTGTTGCATCACATTCTTGCTTTTTTACTAGCAACATTTGTCGTTGTTGGGCCTTTTTGTGCATGTATGTTTTTCCTTTTGCGTGATATTTTTTGGCTCATGTTATTGACCGATCTAACTCACCTTAAGGCCAATCTATAGTTTTTCCTACCCCAACATCAGATCTCAAAGTTTTTTTTTTCTCTCTCTCCCAAGAAGAACCACATAATCCTTGTGTAGTTGATTGCCCTTCCAACTGTGCATTTCACATATTCAAGGCTCAAGCCCATTCCTTAGCCCCTAAGACTGCGCAGTGTGTAGTCACTAGCTTTCGTAGCTGCACATTGAATAGTTCTAGGCCTCATTACTTAGCCTTGGCCTCTAAGACTACGCATTGCATAATCTCCTCTCTCTCATGCCTAGCTAAGACTTCGCATTGCATAGCCTCAAACTCCATCCTTGTCTACTGAGACTACGTAGTGTGCAATTCAAGAGCCCATTCTGCCTCCTAGAGCCAAGAAACTATATAATCCTTCTCTTTAGTCAGTGTGTTGTTGCTTTAATTTTGGTTGATGAACTAATCTACTTGATCTAATTTGTTTTTTTCCCTATGTGCATCTTTTGGTTACAAACACTGCAGGTTTTGAGCTCATCTCTGTTGCATCAGTCCCATCATCATTCCTCCTAAGAGATAGCCTCAAAAGAAATAATAGAGAGCAGTACCAATGAAGTAATTAAGAGAACTCCATTTACAATTCCTATTCAATCTTATACTCAACTCTTCATTGAAAAGGACTCAGATATCACATGGCATATAGTCAAAGATGGATTCACATCGACATAATTCAAGGCAGATCTAGAGGACAGACAAGTGTACATTAAAATCCAATGGTCAAGTTTTCACATAGCTACTTAAAGGTTCTTAGTCCTACCTTGTGCAGATGTCATCAAGTGGATCATGCAAGAATTGGATACTAACACATGACCCTAAACAGTGTCAATTGGTAGCGACTTTCTTCCTATTTAGCCCATTATATTCACTTTATTTATCACTTGCCTAAGCCAAAGGGATATATGGATTCACACTTCTACGCAGACATCAGCTATTTGAAAACCAAGGATGTTATCTAGACACATGTGAAAGAGCTAGCTAAGTTTCACCAGACACCCAGTAATACTTACAAGACTAGATCACTCAAAATGGGGTTCGAGTACCTAATTATTGTATGTTGTTGGATATATGGATAGAAGGGCACTGAAACATTCCCTAAAGGTTGGGTTTAGATGTTACATCAGATTTCCAACAAGGGGAAGATATTTAACTGGTCAGATATTTTGGCCCAACAACTTAGGATTAATGTGAACATTGCAAAGAATCCTCCTAAGGGCAAGCAAGTTAAATTATACATTTCTGGGTACCTGTTGAATGGTATATGTGCTCATAATGCTTTTCCTACTATTAGCTAGAATTGGACACCCAAAGAGCCTGCTATTCATATCTATTTCAAACTACTTTCAAAGTGAAATTATGGAGGAGTCATGGAAAAGTTGGTTGATCACTTCCTCAAAGTATTGTACTAGATTATCTTTGAGGAGGAACCCCCTTGCATGTCCTATGAGGTGATGGAATCGGTATTAGAACTTTTCAATTGGTTTGCTTCACCAAATGGAACTTACTTTAGGGTGTTCGGCTGTAGAAGTCATCACATTTGTTACTGAGGTATGCCATAAATAATTTGGTCATGCAGGAGATTGCATATCCAGGCTTGCTGACAGCGAAAGAATCTTTGTGTTCCTTCATGACTCCATGGGGGTACTATCCAGGCCTACTAGCAACGGAGCAACACTAGCAATGAAAAATTATATTTTGAAAATCTTAAGCTCGTGGACTACACTACTCTTCCTAACTCGAAGCATTGTGATTATGTTGAATCTTATGTTGTGTTCAACCAAGAAGGTATAGAGGGGACCGTCCTTGTTCGTGGGGTAAGCGGGAAGGGAAAAGTAATTTTCACAATGAATCAATTATCCCTGGATAACCAAGGCCCTCCACGAAAGAGTTAAACAAAACAGAGAATATCGAGTTCTACAAGTGTGTCGCCAAGTGTTGTTTTTGGGTGTGTGTTATATTCTTTCCACGACTAGTCGCATGCGCAAGGGGGACAATAACCCCACTTGTTCGTTGCACCGGGCGTAGGAGGGGATTCATATGGGAGGGCGTAACCCCCCTTGTTGGGGGGATTCAAGAGGTGGTAGCTTCCCAGTATGGGGCCTCGGGTAGCGCCCCAGGAATTTATTTTTGGACCTTGTATTAGGTGGGTGGATCTACATATGTTTTTGTGCATGGGTTTTACACATGATTTTGGGCATGATGCTTTACTACCCATGGTATTTTATAGATCTGTCGAGTGAACTATGGTTATGGTCTAATCCAGGGTTAATGGATTGGGTTTACGAATGCTTCGACATATATATATATATATATATATATATCGTAACATTGAAAAAAATTTAATATATATATATATATATATAATATATATATAATATATATATATATATACATATATATATATATATATATATATATCGTAACATTGAAAGGAACATAATGAAAAATCAATATGGTAGTCTCGGTTTTTGGGATCTAGGGGAAATTATATGTGTATTTGTTTTGTGTTTCTCACCATTGTATATTTTCTCTTTTTAAGAATTTATTTGCAATTAATTTCTATATAGGGTTAAAACTTGTAGTTGTAGTGGCTGGAACACCCTCCAAAATTTTGGCCTATGCTTAATTTCAAAGCCTTCCTTGGTCCTGTCTATTGTTGTCACAAACACTAAGACTCATTTCATGTATCTTTTTGGAGTGTTTTGGTCCCGTTTGTTAATTAGGAAAAATGTCGTCATTTTTTAATGTGGGTTGTCACATCAAATATAAAAGCTCAATCTAGTGATTTCAAAGGTCCATCTTTATGTTTATGAGTTGTCCTAACCATATAAACACCTGTCACACTTATTCACAAAGCTTTGAGCATTGTCGCACAAGTGTCGTCACTATCGTCGTAAAGTATATATGTGGTGTCACACTTGTCGTAACTGGTCATAGAGCAGTCACATGTAGGAAAATGTATTTTTTTATGTGCCATGGGTGATCTATGTTCTTGAGTCATTAGGTATTCTAAGTGTTAGATCAGAGTCAAAGCTTTATCACTTCACATATCAGTCTCACTGGTTTAACACTTAACCATTTCCGAAGATGATCTAGGTGGATATTGGTGGCCACCCACCTATTCCACTTAGACCTCCAATTGGTTTCATTTGTTTCCTTGTTTATTTCAGCATTTACTATTTTTACTAGTTTTTTGGGTCTTGGACTTACGAAGTAATTTTGACCCCCTAAACAACGTTTTTTTTAGGTCTACTGTAGGCAACGTTGCCATAGGTAGGGGTCTGCGACATTGTGGTACTCAGAGAGACCTTTCTAACAAGGTATCATATGTGCCAAACGAAGATAATATGACCAAGTTATGACCCAAGGAAGTTGGCTACTCAACTAACCCCAACAAGGCCCAAAAAATATTGACGTTACATCTCCTGGGGTTAGGGTTTTGGTTGTTTATGGTTTTCTCACGTTTTTCAATAATAAATAGACCCTTGAGCCTCATTGCAACAGAATTGAGAGGCATGTAGCCGCCACACCTCTTCTCAGAGATAAGCTACCATTGCTCGAGCTAGTCTTATTTCCATTCTGTTTGTAAGCATATTTCAGTTTTTGATATTAATGAAATGAAGTGTTATTTCTGCTGCATCTCTATATTTATGGTTATATCTATAATTTTTTGTGTTCCTCCTTAAGTTTAGATCAGTATATCGGAGTGGTTTTCTTTTTCTTTGTTTTTACTTGCATGTCCCCAACGAGGTCGAGATATAAGGAGTTAGGGCTCGAACTGGTCGAACCTTTGCAAGACCAGCCTCACAAATCCTGATGGCTTCCCATGGAGGAAGAGAATAAAGATGAGGGGGCATGAGATCCTTTGAAAATAAGCCCTCGAGCGACAAAGGAACGCAATGATGGACAACTTTTCCCAGATCCTTTAGCGGACCCAAAGGTGACACATCTACTTCTGGAAACTACTTTGGAAGTGCTACACCCTTTAAGATACAAGTTAACTTTGACATCCCCATATTTGAAGGTCAAATAGATGCAGATACCGTAGATAAATAGTTAAATCTGGTAGAAGGATATTTTTCTGTTCCTAATTTTTCCAGCTGGGAAAAGATCACTTTTGCACTTCTCAAAGTCACCCCCACATTAAGGACTGGTGGGAAACCTACTATGAGAAGAAAGATGAAACTACAGCTTTACTATTTTTAGTCGTACCGACTTGGAATTCATTCCAGGATGCCATCAAGGAGCAGTACTACCTTGTCGGGAGCTATGGGGATAAATACATAAAGTGGACCACGCTCCGATAGGGAAGAGACCAGGACGTGATAGAGTTTACAATGTTTTCCATACTCTTCACATGAAGTTGGGTATCAAGGATTCTGAGAAAAATTTGGTACTCAAGTACCGCGGCTGCCTACATAAGTACATCCAGGATGAAATGGATTTCCTAGACATCTCCTCACTTGGCACAACGTACCGATACACTATCAAGATTGAGAAAAAGTTTAAAGAGAAAAAGAGAGACTTTGGATCTACAAATCTGAAGCAAGGGAAAGATACCCCCAAACTGCAGAACAAAGGGCAAAGATAAGGTTGGGCGATCCAAGATAACCCACTGAAGCCAATAGAAAATCTGTGATAGGTTAATCTGATAATGCAATATAAATCAAAGCAGAATACTATAACCTACTTCTACTATCAATTTGCGGAAGCTTAAAGATCGAGCTAAAAAATATAACCAGAAAAAGAAGAATCAATGGCACAGTACACATGAAAATACTTTTGGGGAAATCCTCAGATAAAAACCCCACACTATTATATTATCATACATGGTGGAAATACATAGGAATTATACGAAGCCTTAGCTCTCACAACTAGCAAGCTCTCAATACAATCCTCACAGATGCTCACATGCAATCTTCGCTTCTCTCCAACCTTCATCTCTACCCTCCAAGCTCCTATTTCCTTGTGTTGTTCCTTGTGGATGATTAGCCTATTACCAAGTAGAAAAACCAACCTTCAAAACTGCGCAATCCTCAAGGATGAATCCTTGACTGCATGCATGAGTTTTCTCCATGAGAAAACACATGCAACTGATAGTACACTGTCCTTGAAAATTAATCTCAACTGGTTCTTTCTCATAATAGACATGCATGAGTTTCTGATGAGGGAATCTTTAGTTAACTGGAGTAGCACTAGTTGAGTGCATTAATGCATCAACTGACTGTTAACTCACTATTAGTTCCTCAAACAGTTTGGAACTAATTTAACCGGACTTAACTAAGTAAACTGAGTTAATTAATTACAACACAAATATAACTCAATCTTATCTCCTTAATTTAAGGGATAACTCTTGCATGACTTCATAAAGGCTTCTAACTTGAATTTCTCCAAGTAATTAGTTTAAAATAAATTAATTAATTATTTCCAAGTAGCTATTAAGAATAAATTCGATTTTAATTCACAATTTAATTCAAGGACAAATTAAATTGGAATATTCTTGTTTCCATATTTCAACAACATTTGGTACTCAAGTACTGCGGCTACCTACATAAGTATATCCAGGATGAAATGGAGTTCCTAGACATCTCCTCACTTGGCACAACATATCGGCACACTGTCAAGATTGAGCAAAAGTTTAAAGAGAAAAAGAGAGACTTTGGATCTACAAATCCAAAGCAAGGGAAAGGAACCCCCAAACTGCAGAACAAAGGGCAAAGATAAGGCTGGGCAATCCAAGATAACCCACTGAAGCCACAAGTAAAGAACACCACCATGAAAACAAAGAAGTACAAGGGAAAGTGGTGTGAGTTCCATAAGGGATCCACTCACAACACGAGTGAGTGTTGGGCAAGCAGTCACTCGTGGATGTGCTGAAGGCTTTTGAGTCAGATGCATGTTCTGACTTTGAGTCAGAACCTGACAAGGGGAATGACAAAGGGAAGCATATCATTGACACGAAGCCTAGTGTCACTATGGCCACCACCATGATCCATAAGATTGAGCCTGAAGATCTAGAAGAGGGGGGATCCTATTCCACTCACAGATATGGGTGAATGGTTCTCCACTGCAATTCATTATCGACAGTGAGAGCCAAAAGAACCTCATTTTGGTAGAGGATGTGAAGCAGTTGGGCCTACCGACTACAACACATTCGTATTCGTACACCATCAGGTGGCTCCACTAAGGATGAAATCATTGATTCAGCCAACAATGTCACCTTCCCTACAACATCAAGCCCTTCACGGATGAAGTATTATGTGATGTTTCTTCCCTTAAAGTTTGTGATGTATTATTAGGAAAACCATACTTATGGAAGTGGTATGTTTTATATGAGTCTAGACTACGCTCTGTTATTATTTCTTTAGGTAGTAAGTTATACATGATACCAGAGGTAACCCCACCTACTTCCATCTCCTTGATCTCTGCTAAGAAATGTAGTAATGTCATCTCCTAGATTGTGAAATTTGTTTTCTTTTTTATTCATTCTCAAAGTAAGGGGAAGGTCATAGGCACATCCATGGCCCCCAACAAGGGTTCCTCCAAGCAATGGAAGTAGGTGGATATGATCGTGGAAGAATAGAGGGACATCTTCTACTCACCCACAAGGGTACCCTTGCTTTGCCAAGTCAAGCTTTTGATCGATCTAACTCCTGGAGCACCTCTACCCAATGGGTTGATATATCATCGCTCCATTATGGAAAATGAAGAGATCAAGCAGAAAATACAGGAGTTGCTACAAAAAGGTCACATTTGACCAAGTTTCTTGCCTTGTGGGAGCACAATTGTACTTGTACAGAAGAAGGATGGGACTCGGAAGCTTTGCATTGATTATTGGGCACTAAACAAATGTTAGAAAATTATAAATTACAGAGCAATGGAACACATAGAATATTGCATAAATATAAACACAGAAAATGCATAAACCAGAGAGACACAGATATACGTGGTTCACCCAATTTGGGCTACGTCCACCCCGAATAGCCAGTCCTTCCTTTCTATTATCTAGCAAAATGAAGAGACACAACCTACAGCAAATCCACTGTAATATCCTCTATTTTCTCTCATAGTCTCACCTCTTTATTTCTCGCTAAGAGAATACACATATATTACACAACCTCAATATAATGCCCTCATACAAAAGAGAGCGGTTGCCTTCTAGGGAAAAAACCCTAAACTAAACATAAGTTCTACCGTCAAATCATCCTCCTAATGAACGACCCAGATTGACTAGAAATTACTATACTTTTACAAGGAAATTTTACATCTGTTTTTAGCTTTGGGGACGCTGCCCCCGAAACCCCCTACCAAGGGAGGGGGCTCCCCAAAGGTCGTAATTGCCCCCCTGCAGCGAATATTTTAAGGGCGGCGTTGCCGCCCCATTTTCAACTGGGGTCCAATGCAGCGATACCTTTGAATACAGAAGATAATCAGGCTCCACACCCAAAAATCTCCCACTTGGAGACTGATTATAGCAACTCCACTACTGCTTAATTTGCTAGACAATGACTCCTCTTTGGACCTGGTTGTTTCTCATCTTCTTCATCATACTTGAAGACCAATTGAAACTGAGTAGATTCTCAGTTTCTCCCTGGTTACAACTTTTGTTAGCATATCTGTAGGATTCTAGCTAGTGTGTATCTTTTCCAACTTCAACTCTCCATCTTCCAACATTGTTCGTATGAAATGGTAATTGAGTTGTATGTGTTTAGTCCTGGAATGAAATTTTGAGCTCTTTTCAAGATGAATGGCACTTTGGCTATTAATGTATAACATGCCCATATCATGCTGCTTACCCAATTCACCCATAAACCTTTGTAACCAAATCATTTCTTTACTAGCCTCTGCAGCAGCAACATACTTTGCTTCTGTTGTTGAAAGTGCAACAACACTTTGGATTTTTGAAACCCAACTGATATTTGTTCCACCTACAGTAAATACATATCTTGTAGTGCTCCTCCTGTTATCTCTATCACCTGCCATATCTGCATCAACATATATCCCTATAGAGAAATGTTTGAACCACCAAAGCATAATGCTTGATTTGTGGTACCTTTCAAATATCTGAGAATCCATTTCACTGCCATCCAATGTTCCTTTCCTGGATTGTTCATGTACCTGCTTAAAACTCCCACTGCATGTGCAATATCAGGCCTTGTGCAGACCATTGCATACATTAAGCTTCCAACTGCTGATACATATGGAACTTTAGACATATAATTCATGTCTTCTTGAGTCTTTGGGCACATTTCCTTGCTAAGTTTGAAATGGCTAGCAAAAGGTGTACTAACGGGTTTTGCATTGTGCATGTTAAACCTTTTCAACACCTTTTGTATGTACTCATTCTGAGACAATGTTAATTTACGATTTTTCCTGTCTCTAGTTATTCTCATACCAAGGATTTGTTTTGCAGCTCCCAAATCCTTCATTGCAAATGAATTTGCCAATTTTCTTTTGAGCACATTTATTTCCTGCATGTTAGACCCTGCAACAAGCATGTCATCCACATAAAATAACAATATAATATAACTGCCATCATTTTTCTTTTTCAGATAAACACAATGATCAAAGTGACATCTAGTATAACCTTGTTCAAACATAAACTTGTCAAATTTTAGATACCACTACCTTGGAGCCTATTTTAAGCCATACAAGCTCTTCTTCAACCTGCACACTAGTTTCTTCTTCCCTTTCACCTCATATCTTTGTGGCTGCTACATATATATCTCTTCCTCCAAATCCCCATGGAGAAAGGTTGTCTTTACATCTAACTACTCAAGATGAAAATCTTCAACTGCTACTAGACTTAAAATAGTTCTGATTGAAGTCATTTTAACAACAGAAGAAAATATTTCATCAAAATTAATACCTTTCTTCTGTGCAAACCCCTTCACCACAAGTCTAGATTTGTACCTTTGTTTTCCTCCATCTTCTTCCTTCGGCCTGTAAACCCATTTATTCTTCAATTTAGTTTTTCCTGCAGGCAACCTGAATAAGTCCCAAGGCTGGTTATGCATTAAGGAGTCCATCTCTTCATTTATGGCTAGGTCCCACTTCTTCCTGCTTTCAACCTGCATTGCTTCTTCATAACATTCGGGTTCACCGGAATCAGTTAGCAATAAATAATATAATGAAGGAGAGTATTGTTCAGGGGGTATACTTATCGTGGTAGATATTCTAACACCACTTTCAGGTGTTTGGGGTGCCTATTGCTATTGTGGTGGTTGCTGTTGTTATGGTTATTGATTATTATTATTTTCAGGCACCTTTACTTTTTTAGTGATATCATCAAGAACTATGTATTCCTTGTTTTCTTTTTCCTGTTTCTTTTCCTGCAACTGATTCTTGTACAAGACCTTTTCATTGAATATTACATCTCTGCTCCTAATGATTTTGTGATTTTTGTAATCATATAAGCGATAACCAAAATCATTAACACCATATCCAATAAAGGTACATTTCTCTGACTTTACCTCAAGCTTTGTTCTATTTTCTTTATTAATATGGACAAAGGCCTCACAACCAAAAGGCTTTAAAAAGGAGTAGTTTACCTTTTTTCCTGTCCATGCTTCCTTTGGAACACCACCATCCAAGGAACTTGAAGGCCCTCTGTTTATTAGATAAACAATATATCTACAAGCTTCTGCCCAAAATTGTAAAGGCAATCTTGCATGCAATCTCATGCACCTTGCACGCTCCATGATTGTTATGTTCATCCTTTCTGACACACCATTTTCTTGTGGTGTTCTTGGAACTGTCTTCTCTCTGCGAATTCCATGCTTTGAACAGTACCTATGAAACTCTTTGCTGCAATATTCACCTCCATTATTTGATCTGAGACACTTTAATTTCTTTCCTGTCTCAATCTCAACCAAAGATTTCCATTTCTCGAAAGTATCAAATACATCAAATTTATTCTTAAACAATAAATCCAAGTTTTTCTAGTTGCATCATCAATAAAAGTAACATAATAGCGAGATCCACCAAGAGATGATACTTGAGCAGGTCCCCATACATCTGTATGCACAAGCTCTAATTTTTCTCTCTTCTTTTCTTTCCCAGCTTTGAGAAATCTGACTCTCTTCTGTTTTCCATAAATTCAATTCTCACAGAAGTCCAAATCAACATTCTTCAAACCCGACAACAAATTCCTTGAGTGAAGGATCTTCATCCTCTTCTCCTCACTCATGTGTCCGAGCCTATGGTGCCATAACACTGCATCTGCTCCTTTGGAAGTTAAAGCATTAACAGAGTTAGAAATACCATTGCATAAATACAATGCACCAACCTTTTCACCTTTTTATATTACCAGGGCTCCTTTGGTGACCTTCCAAGCTTTATCTATGAAAGTTGTCACACAACCTTCATCGCCTAACTGCCCTGTTGAAATCAAATTTTTCTTCAGATCTGGAACATGCCTTACCTCCTTTAGTAGCCATTGGTTTCCATTCTGTTGTTTTACAAGAACCTTACCCATTCCAACAATTTTATAGGGTTTATCATCACCCAAACGAACTTGTCCAAAATCTCCTTGAACATATTCATGAAAGTATTTCTTATCAGGTGTGGCACGGAATGAGGCCCATGAATCTACCACCCAAGAATCAGTAATATTTAGAAAGAAAGAATCAAAGCATCTTGTAACACCTCACCTATCACATTTGCTTCATGATTGTTTTCTTATTGTGCATCTAATTCTTTTCCCTTCTGAGATCTACAGTCTTTCTTTAGTTGTCCTTTCTTTCCACATTTCCAACACACTATCCCCAATCTGGACTTGGATCTACCTTTCCTTGATTTACTGCGATATATTGAGCTCTTTCCTCTTTCCATTTTTCTTCCCATAGACTCTGCACTCAAAGCATTACCTGATGTCTCACCGAAGCTTTTTCATCACATTTCCTTGCTAAGGATAGCACCGAAAACATCATCAAACTTTAAAGTACTAGATCCAGACACAGAGTTACTAATGGCCATTACTAAACCATTTCAACTTTCTGGTAATGAGCACAAGAATAACAGAGCTCTAACTTCATAATCAAAGTTTACCCCTACAAAACTTAACTGACTTGTAACAGTATTAAAATCATTTAAATGGTTTGCAACAGATCCACCTTCCGACGTCTTCATATTAAATAACCGTTTCATAAGAAATACCTTGTTTGAGGCCGAGGGTTTTTCATATAGTTTCGACAACGCCTTAATCAAACCCTCTGTCGTTGTTTCCTTTGAAATGTTGAAGGCGACTGATGCTGCACAACCGTACTGTTCCGAGTGCCTTTCTATTAAGAAGGTTCCATTTTTCATCTGTCATACCCATCGGCATCTTTGTTTTTTTGCCCAATGGTAGGTACAAATCTTTCTGATACATATAATCTTCCATCTGCATCTTCCACAATGAGAAGTTTTGGCCGTTAAATTTCTCTACCCTAAACTTACCATCTTCTGCCATCACTCCCACTCGAACCAAGAACCCTTCTCTCCTGCGAGTTTGTCAGCGAAATAGACCTTCGGCTCTGATACTAGTTGTTAGAAAATTATAAATTACAGAGCAATGGAACACATAGAATATTGCATAAATATAAACATAGAAAACACATAAACCAGAGAGACACAGATATACATGGTTCACCCAGTTTGGGCTGCATCCAGCCCGAATAGCCAGTCCTTCCTTCTATTATGCGGTAAAATGAAGAGACACAACCTACAGTAGATCCGCTGTAATATCCTCTGTTTTCTCTCACAGTCTCACCTCTCTGTTTCTCGCTCAGAGAATACACATCTATTACACAGCCTCAATACAATGCCCTCATACAAAAGAGAGGGGTTGCCTTCTAGGGAAAAAAACCCTAAACTAAACATAAGTTCTACTGTCAGATCATTTGCCTAATGAACGACCTAGATTGACTAGAAATTACTATACTTTTACAAGGCAATTTTACATTTGTTTTTAGCTTCGGGGGTGCTGCCCTCGAAACTCCCTGCCGGGGGGGGGGACTCCCCAAGGTCGCAGCCGCCCCCCCTGGACCCCCCCTGCAACGAATATTTTATGGGCGGCATTGCTGCCCCATTTTGAACTGGGGTCCAATGCGGCGATACCTTTGAATACAGAAGATAATCAAGCTCCACACCCAACAACAAAATCACTATCAGGAATAGGTATTCAATCCCATAGATTTATCACCTACTGGAAAAAGTCAAGGGGGCCAAGTATTTCACCAAGATCGATTTGAATTTTGGTTATCACTAGGTTCCAATAGAGCCCAAGACCACCTTTAAATCCAAGGAAGGCCTTTTCGAATGGTTGGTTATGCCCTTTGAGTTGAAAAATTCCCCTGCTATGTTTATTAGGCTAATGGATGAAATCTTGCAGCCCTTCACCAACTCATTCATGGTGGTTTATCTAGACGAAATCCTCATCTTCAACAAAACTTGGGAAGAACACTTGCAACACATTTGATAAGTCCTTCAAACCCTTAGACAACACAAACTGTGTGCCAACTTGGAGAAATGCACCTTTGGCATGCGCCAGGTCCAATACTTGGGCTACATCATAGATGAGCGTGGCATGCATGTGGACCCGACTAAGATCCAAGTCATTCAGGATTGGCTAGCCCTGACCACTCTAATGGAGCCTTGCAGCTTTTTGGGCCTTGCAAATTTTTATTGGTGGTTCATGTTGGGATTCTCCCATATTACTTGGCCTTTGAGTCAGATTACTAAGGGCAGGGTGAAAGAAAAGTTTTCCTTGTCTGAGTCCCAACAGAAGAAATTCTTTGAGTTGAAGCGCCACCTTTGCTCTGCAGCGGTACTCACATTACCAGACCTATATTATCCATTTGAAATTGAGAAAAACACTTAAGTCTATGCTATTGGTGTAGTCCTCACCCAACACATGCATCAAGTGGCCTATCATAGTGAGACACTTTTCGATACAATTCAGAAGTACCCCACGTATGATAAAGAGATGAATTACATCGTGTAGGCTTGCTAATAGTGGAAGCACTACATTCTGCAGAAAGAGACAATCATCCACACCAATCACCGAACTCTTCATTTTATACAGACATAAGGGAAGTTGCAGAACAATCACCATCAGAAGTGGTCTACATATCTGTAACAATTCCACTTGAACATTAAATACAAAAATGACAAGACCAATCATGTTGCATACTACCTTAGTTCACCCCCAATTGCAATGCTAACCACTTTTCTCAACTCTTGTGGTCATGAGACCACTAGATGGCCACAACTATACAAAATGATCCATAGTTTTCCTACAAATACCATATGCTAGTAGATGGAAATAAAGTTCTTGATTTCCACCTCTAGGAAGCATTATTATGCTACTTGGGCCACCTGTGTGTTCCTTTAAGTGAGCATGCCAAGCTGATTTGGGATGCGCACTACAGTTGGGTCGCATGACACTTTGTTGTGGAGAAAATTGTGGTTGTACTACAAAATTACTTGTATTGGCCCAAACTCCGAGTGGATGTTGGAAATATATCAGATCTTGCGCTGCTTGCACCATCGCCAAGCTAATCATCAAGAATCAAGGCCTGTACACTCCTCTTCCTACTCCCATCCAGTCGTGATGTTTTGGGAAGTTTTAGTATCTATGGATAAATGCCTAAACCCATAGACTAGTAGCTAACTCTAGAACAACAGTGCAAAGAATTCTCTACTTTTTATATAACCAATGGATTAAATAAGACAATAAAGAAGCCTACCTGAAGCTTTCACTTACTCCTTATCTCCCTTGACCAATTCTGTCGCTCCTTTCCATACTTAATCTGCTTGAAAAGTACCTGCACACAGACATAAGACAAAAGCCAATCAAAGCATATGATAATGATCTATTGATTAAACATAAAATGGAATCAAGTACATAATACACATATGAAAGCATCAATAAACAATACAAACATATGGAAAAAGGAGGAGTTACAACCCAATTTTCTTGATTCAATGCCACTCCTCCAGTTCAATCCCATCCTCTCCTCATAATAAGCAAGACATTTTGAAATCATTACAATACTTGAAACCAAATCAAGTCTCATACTAACAACATCTCCCTATAATTCAATGTTTTCTAGCCCCCAATCACTTAAATGAGTGGTATTTTTATAGGCAAATGAAGAAAGTTATGCCATAAATGGTGACAATGAATGCCCTCCCAAACTTAGGATTTAGTTCTATGGAGGAAGGGATAAAGGGATTGATGTTCCTTAACTTCCTCTCTCATCCAACTTCGAGCCCAAAGGAGTGGATAACCTTACGAAAATTTTAGAAGCATCCTATGGATAAGAATATTCCAAACTCCAATGCATATTTCGCTCAAATTCGCCCAGCGTAGGCAAAAGAGGGCTCAAGTGCACTGCAATGCACCTTGGCAGTGTACTAGGATTCACTGTAGTGCACGCTGATAAAGGCCTGCCTGCGCTGATCTTCTTAGAGGCAGTTTTTGGATGATTTCAATAATGGAATCTCTTGGGAAGAAGGCATTCTGATGGTTGACTTCATTAGGGCATGTAGCAACTGAATTAGGGTTTGATGGGCCCTAATAGTATTGGTCCGTAAGTTGGGGTTGATGTGCCCAAATGGATCTGTAATAGTTGCCCCCTAAAGCATGAAGTTGTAAATATGTATGTCAAGTGAAATACTTTACTATGTGGAGAGGAGGTTTCGAAGTGGAAGGTGACCTGCATCAATTACAATACATATATCATGATAATTTGATTTTTTCTCATGAACTTGCTGAGGGAAGGCATATCCATGCTCAACTTATAAACTTTCATTACATGTACAAATATAGTTGTCCATAGATATAGACCCATGAATGGATGACCA
This sequence comes from Pinus taeda, assembly GCA_000404065.3. Taxonomy (NCBI): domain Eukaryota; kingdom Viridiplantae; phylum Streptophyta; class Pinopsida; order Pinales; family Pinaceae; genus Pinus; species Pinus taeda. The sequence continues at coordinate 181,850 of APFE031671502.1, read as the reverse complement.
TGAATGTAAGGCCATTGTACATTTGATTTAGTACTCCTGAAAATATTGCAGCCTGAATGGTTGAAACTAGATCCAGGGTCTTCAATCTCGTTCAATCTTTCACTCAAGTACAAGTCTAACCATGTGAATAGATGATCTAAATTCGAACATGAGAAGACATCGTTTGATTACCAACCAATGATGTAAGTCATTAACAGATGCGAGAGGAATCACTGATAATGATAATGACCCTCAAGGTACTATAGTACATTTTTCATGGTGTGAATAAATGATTTGATGTCGAACACCATACAAAGTCTTTCGGTCGAAGGCTAGTGATGTCAACCTATCGTCGGAAGCGAGAAACCTGCCATCGATGTATGCAAGCCTTAAGGTAATGAAGGGGTGTTTCTAAGTCAACTTCTTGGATAATGTGTTGATGTCGACAAGAAGCGACTTGTCGCAGGAGGGACTTGATGTATCCCACATCAATGACATGAAACGAGGTAAATGATTTTGGAGATGAAAATCGACTGACGACAGAAGGTTCATGAATGGCAGTCATGAAAATGAAGGTTTACAGTATTGTAAAGGATGAAGTTTGAACTGAATGAATTCTCTTGAACATGTCAGTGATACTAAAATGAATTTGTAGCGTTGACCCAAAAAAAAGTAATGGATGGTATGATAGACCAATGGTGTGATAACCATCAAGCTGAATGACCCAACCCACATAGTCACAGTGATGAGGTGAAAGTGTCATGTTCATGAGAGACTTGCTACCATAACGTGTTCTCCTCTTTTTCCCATTTTCCCCAGTCATTGCTGACCAATACCTCTTTATTCTTATCAAGCTTGAGGAGGATAACATATGCTTGTTGTATAATTCCACCCTTTGGGTGAATCCATCGCTATTTGATACTTTAAAGAGTCTACCGAAGGTGAAACTTGGTCTTGTCTAGATGGACAAGTTTGTCACTATTTGATGTTTTTAATGAGTTTAACAACAAATATAACTCAGTCCTTTTCATGTTTAGAGAGTTTGAAAAGAGACGAAAAGGAAACCCCAAAAGTTATTTTTCGTATATTTGTCTCTCAAGTCCAAAAAAACATAAAACAATACGAGAGAGAACCTATTGACCATGTCTGATCAACGTATTCCTTTTTCATAGTTAATATATCTCAGCCCAAAAAAGGGTTAAAATTATACTGAGTACATATCAATTCCAATCCACTAACGAGTTGGAAATGACAAGCGCTCGACAATCTTTTCATGTTTAGAGAGTCTGAAAAAAGATTAAAGAGGACTCCACTTTGAGGAGTGAGTGGTGTCCAGGCTAGCAACTAGTTCCGGTGATGTTGGAACTTCTCAAAACATGTTGATTTATGTGAAGTGGCTAGCTAATAATACCATTGATTGCAACTGTTACTCAAAAAGGATAAAACATCCAAGTGAATGCGTATGGTCATCCAAAGGGATGGTGGCGATGGGATGAAAACAACCAAGGATCATCTGATGAAAGAGGCTGATAGAATGGCAATCACGAGGGTTAAAAATGGAGATGGGTTCATTTTTACACAAGTTTGAACCATAAGGAACTATGCTTGGATTCAGTTTCATGTTTACACAATCTTGAAACAACAAACTATGCTTGGATTCAGTTTCATTTTTACACAAGCTTAAAATGAAAAACTATGCTTGGATTTAGTTTCATTTTTACACAAGCTTAAAACGAAGAACTATGCTTGAATTCAGTTTCATTTTTTCACAATCTTGAAACGAAGAACTATGCTTGAGAATGGTTGACATGCCCCCAGCATGATGAAAAGGAGAGTCTCCTGTAACCAGATGGAAGTCATTGCGGTGAAGCAGGGTAGTTATCCAACACCTTTTTGGCTTCGTCCAGATATGGACAAAGGTGAATGGGGTGATTCCCTTCACATAACCTACAGGGAAACTTAAGTTTACCACTAGGTGCATGCTGGGCCTAAGTAGACTACTCATTACTATCAGGTGGATGGAATGAAGGTTCACTTACAAGATCAAGTGAAAGACTCGACTGGGATTTTACGAGATCTAATCAAAGACTCAAATTGGAACTTTGCTCCAGGGGACCTTGTTTCATTTTTTAATGAGCTTGACAAAAAACAAGGAACTCTACTCAGATTCCTTTTTTCTTTTTTTAATGGGCTTGACACAAGACAAGGAAATATGCTCATATTCCTTGTTTCATTTTTTAATGAGGTTAACACAAGACTAGGAAGTATCCTCATATTCCTTGTTTCATTTTTTAACGAGGTTAACACAAGACCAGGAACTATCCTCATGGGGGTTGTTTCATTTTTTAGTGAGGTTGACACAGTAAAATAATTATCCTCATAGACCCTTGTTTGATTTTTTAACGAGGTTGACACAAGACAAGGAACTATCCTCCTGGGCCTGTTTCATTTTTTAACAAGGTTGACACAATAAAAGAACTATCCTCATGTTCCTTGGATCATAACTCATAAGAGCTCATGAAGGAGAGATCTAGTTCCAATGCCCCCAGTACATGATGTACAAAATCACTGAATTGATTGTCAGTTGATGTAGGTATGGAACAGGTTGCCACATAATTAACTCGTGGCGAGGATGATACCTTGGTACAAAAGGAAAAATTAGGGAAGATGGTTGACTGGAAGCCATATTTGGATTGGGAAATGAAATTTGGTCAACGGTGATAATTCTGCCTTCATGTGGGAAACAAATCACTTGAAAGAGTGTTGAAACAATAGCTCCCATATCATAAACATAATCGCGCCCTAGAAGTAAATTGTAATCTAAAGGGCCTGGGTACCACCACATTCAGATAAATGATTTTTCCTCCCAAAGTAATGAGACTGAGGGAGGACCCCTAATGGTTGACTGGTTCCTCTGTTAAAAGCCAACAAATTTTGCATAACTGGCACAAGCAGCGGTGAACCAATTTCTTGCCAAGAAGTTGAGGAAAGGATGCTCATTGATGCACCTTCATCTATAATAGTGCCAGATGCAATCATATTACAAACTTGTACTATGATCTGGAAAGGCACATAAGAAGGAAGACATCATCCAACCAGTCGATTCCAATCAAAGGAAGTGACCAGACTACTTGGAGGGGGTATCGTAGAAACAGGAGAATTAACCCCTTGAGTTATGAGAGTGGAAGGATTGTCCTCCTGTCTTGATGGAACAGGAGGATTGCCCCCAAGCTCATTAGAATCTAAAGAAACAAAAAGAACTTGAGTGGTATCATATTCACTCTCTTCGGGAAAGGTACGATTAGTTGAAGGTGAAATTGGGTCAACTATTACCTCGACCTGTTGATTTGGGCAGGGTATAAACTCATAGGATTCACTTTCAGAGAGAGTTTATTTGACTGACAGTTGATTTGAGTCAGTCAATTCATCAATAAGTGAAGGATTTAGGGAGAGTTTTCTGTAACCAGATGGAAATCATTGTGGTGAAGCAAGACGGTTATCCAACACTTTTTTGGCTTCGTCCAGATAAGGAAAAAGGTGAATGGGGTGATTCTGTTCACATAACCTACAAGGAAACTTAACTCTACCCTTATTTCCATGACCTTTACTACCACTAATTAATGATGTGTCACCATCATGATTTCTAGAAGTTGATGACATAGGATGATGTGAACGAGAAGACCATTCTTCTAAGATATGAGGAATATCAAGATAATTTCGAAGAATATGGTCTCCCACACAAATTTTGCATGAATATCGAACTTTGCAAGGCGTGATGGACGGTTTCTCATAGAATGTTACATTCAAAGCAATGTTTTCTTGGTTGCCCCTCTGCTAAATTTGCTTCTTCTTCTTCTTCCCTTTCTTCTTCTTCTTAGCCACCTGACTACTAGTACCAATACTTTCACCAAGTGAAGAGGAGGAAGGGGAGGAAGAAACAACTGAGGAAGAAGGCAAAGGGTCAACTTTAGGATCAACTGGAGGTTGATTTTGTCCAGTTGGAGGAGTACTCGATTGCGGAGAAATCACGACATTTTGAACCAAGGAGGTTGAAAACAAACATACTAGTAAGCCAATGGTAAATCCCGGAAGGGACAATGTAGCCATATAAGGAGCACCAATATTTCCAAAATGAGGAAAAGGACTAGAATTACCATCAAAAGGAATTCCTTGATCAATGGACTCTAGATTTGTCGCCATATGTTTCAACCTAAGATCAACTAAGGAGTGAGCGTCGAGGATGTTATCCACAGTCAATTAATTTTATTTTAATCAAAGTAACATAACAAAACAAAAGAGGGATAATCTAGAAAAAAGGTTTACCAAGCAACTGTGAATTGCAGAATACCTCATGGCTAACCAAGAAATACGAGTAGGCAATCTCCTCGAATGTTGTGTTTGGTGTATCACAATTTACAAGGCGGCCGACTTGGTTGCTTAAGGATGGATATCCTAAAATGCAACTAATATGATAAACATTCCTTCCATTCAATTTAACAATGAAAATCCTTAGCTAGTAGGGATAGAGCAATCAGATCTTTGACAAAGAGCAAAGAGCACATCTAATGCAATTTCCCTAGCTATTCCTTTCAGCATACACAAACTTTTTCAATGCAACATGCATGTATTTCTTTTCGATTTCCCTTAACGTGAATGAACAAAAAGGAAAAATAATGCACAATCGATCAATAAACTCTTTTCATAAAAATGACGATTTTGCGACAATTTATTTTCAAGGAATGGAAGACTTTACGACACTTTTGTTTTCAAAGAAATGAGGAATTACGACACTTTCAACAAAAAGACTAATCATATGCACACACCAATCAATTGATTCATGAATGAAGACTTTACGACAATTCCATTTTCAAAGGAAAAGACGATTTTATGACACTTTCTTTCGATAAAGATCAATCAACCAAAAAAACTAACTTTCAACTATAGATTGAAAATGACAAAGTAAATACATAAGAAACATTTATCAATCCTAGTCTAAGTAGGGCCATATAAGGAGATGAAAAACTATTTTCAGAGACAAGGCATCATTGACATTCAGCAAATCATTCAAACATGAGAAAATTGGCAAAAAACTTTAGCTCCTAGATGGGAAACTGACCCTTAAGGGATCAGTGTAGGCTGCAGTGAGAGGCAGTGTGCTTCAATGCACTGGCTCTATGCGGGAAGTGCATTGCAGCGCACTGCGTCCTTCATTGGGCTGCGCTAGTGACAATAAGCCATTTTTAAAGGCAATTTGACATAGTTTTGACTCAATTTTCAATGAAATAAGGCTGAAATTCAATCAATAACCACAAGTACAATATGTAAAAATGTATTAAGAGGCTGACAATCTACTAAGATGAATAATCGATCCCCAGCAGTGTCGCCAATTTGTTTTTGGAAGTTTTAATGTCTATGGATAAACGCCTAATCCCCTAAACTAGTAGCTAAGTCTAGAACAATAGTGCCAAGCATTCTGTACTTTTTCTATAACCAATGGATTAAATAAGACAGTAAAGAAACCTACTTGAAGCTTTCACTTACTCCTTATCTCCCTTGACCAATTCTATCGCTCCTTTCCGTACTTAATCCGCTTGAAAATTACATGCACATAGACAGAAGGCAAAAACAGATCAAAGCATATGATAATGATCTATTGATTAAACATAGAATGGAATCAATGCATAATACACATATGAAAGCATCAATAAACAATACAAACATATGGAAAAAGCTTTGAACACTTTATTAGTAAAAGGAAGAACTACAACCCAATTTTCTTGATTCAGTGCCACTCCTCTAGTTCAATCCCATCCTCTCCTCATAACAAGAAAGACATTTTGACATCATTACAATACTTGAAACCAACTCAAGTCTCATACTAACATCTCCCTATAATTCAATGATTTCCAGTCCCTGGTCACTTACATGAGTGGTCTTTTTATAGGTGAATGAAGGAAGTTATGCCATAAATGGTGGCAATGAATGCCCTCTCAAACTTAGGATTTAGTTCCATGGTGGAAGGGATAAAGGGATTGATGTTCCTTAACTTCCTCCCTCATCCAAATTTGAGCCCAAATAAGTTGATAGCCCTGGGAAACTTCTAGAAGAATCCTATGGATAATAATATTTCAAACCCCAATGCATATTTCGCTCAAATCTTCCCAGTGCAGGCCAAAGAGGGCTCAAGTGCGCTGCAACACACCTTAGCAGTGTACTAGGCTGCATTGCAATGCACCCTGATAAAGGCCTGCTTACGGTGATATTCTTAGAGGTAGTTTTTGGATGATTTCAATCATGGAATCTCTTGGGAAAGAGGCATTCTGATGGTTGACTTCATTAGGGCATGTAACAACTGAATTAGGGTTTGATGGGCCCTAATAGTACTAATTTGTAAGTCGGGGTTGACGTGCCTAAATGGATCTGTAACACGTGGGAATCCATATCCATGGATTATATGTTTGGCCTCCCTTCTACAAAGCATGGTAATCATTTTGTATTTGTGGTCGCGGACAAATTTTCTAAGATGGCTATATTGGCGACTTTCAAGAAGAGTATCACCACAGAGGACAATGCCAAAGTCTTCTTTGAACGAGTATGGGTACATTTTGGGATCCTGTAGACCATTATATCAGATCAAGATAACAGGTTCCTGAGCATATTCTGGTCGAGCCTCTAGACATTATTGGACACCAAACTCACTAAGCCGCCTACCTTCCATCCCCAGACTGATGGCTAGATGGAGGTCGTTAATAGGATGATAGTGCACATACTCCGCATGTACAACTCCAAGCATCCTCGAACCTAGGATGAGATTCTTCCATATGTGCAACATAGTTATAATATAGCTCTCCATAGCTCAACTAATCGCATTCCCTTTCAAGTAGGTCTATGATTTCAACCATTGTGTATGATTGATATTGCCATGCCTCACACGACTACACAAACATAATCCACACATGTATTATCCAAGGTTGATAAAGAAATTAGATTTATTGAATGCATCCAAAACATCCGCCAACAGGTTCACAACATCTTGGACAAGTCAAATGCCAAGCACAAGCAGCAGCATGATCAACATTGGGTGCCACACAAGTTTCAAGTGGGCGACAAAGTTTGGTTTCATTTGCAGAAAGAATGCCTTATCGGAGCCCATCAAAAGCTTAGACCACTCCGATATGGTCCTTACACCATTACCAAGGCTGTGGGAGACAATGATTTTGAGCTCAACATTCCCCCATTCCTTTACTTGCACCCAGTGTTCAATGTGGACCACCTTCGGCCATACTTCTCACTATTACTGGACACATCAGATATTGCATAAATACACACACCAACAGAGTTAATACCAGAATGCATGGAACATGAAACAACTAATCAGGTTATGGACACACAGGTCAAGAACACTTGCCAACAGAAGATCCAACTATATCAAGTTGTCAAAGTTGGCCAACTCTTGCACCAAGGCAAGTGGATCACCAAGGACCTGGTTCAACATAAATTTCCTCACCTCACGGAGGCTTTGCACAAAATGGGTATCATTGATTCCCAAGGGGGAGGAATGACTGAGGTGGATATTGGTGGTCACCCACCTATTCCACTTAGAACTCCGGTCAATTTCAGTTGTTTCCTTGTTTATTTCAGCATTTACTATTTTTAGCATTTTTTTGGGTCCTGAACTGCCGGATTAGTTTTTGTAAAAAAATATGAATCTAATAAACTATAAATCCTACTGCAGCAAACTAATTTGCATTACATAATTTTTTTCTTCATTTAACAGGTTATTTTCAAAAGTATTCAGAAAATATTAATGCAAATACACTGCAGCCTACACTAATATACAAATCAAGTACTAAAAAATAAATGAGACAACCACACAAAGGACACTTATTTTTGGACTAAAAGTCCCTGGAAAAACCCAATGCAGGAAAGTTGGTGCAACATATATGAAGGTTTTATTATTAAGTAGATTTATGAATACAACTAGGGTGCCAAATCTGGCTCACCCAACAAAGAATAAACTCGACAAAAGTACCCCTATCTAGAGACATATATTTTGGAGAATCTAGCAACTAGATGAACAAACCCCACAAGTGACTGTGTTGTCCCCAGTGCTGTGTAGCGATTGCCACTCCTATCTCTGCACTAAGACTGTGTCACCTCCTCTAGGAGCTGCGTCATCCTCGTAGTGAACCTTCTAGGCTCAGAAATCGATATGTTGAATTGTTGCTCGATCTGCCTCACAAAAATCCATGTGCTACCTCTAAGTAACTGTGTCACCCTTTCTAGAGCTATGTTGTCTCTCCCTAATGTTGCTCTGCTTCTCTGCTATGTATTCTTGGCCTTTGACGAAAGTCCCTCTGCCGAACTACCCTTCTCTGCACTAGAATCTTACTCTGAAATCCTCAACAAACCACGCCCCAGAATTTCGAATTAGCTCAAGTGCTACTCTCACTGTGTGTCTTCTCCAACTGACCCTAACCCTCCATTTATAATTTTCCTGTTGAGAAATCAACAATCGAGATTAAGTCTCTAATAAATGGTTAAGATTAAATTAAACTTGATCCTCGTCTCTTAGAAACTTCTCACCCATATTTTCATTAATACCCATTAATATTTTAATTTTCCTAAGTTTAGACTTAGGAACCCCATTAAAAATATTAATTATTCTAACAAAATACAATCCGGGTGGAATTTCTCCAAACAATTTCTAGGTCTTGAAGATATCATGTGTTCTAGCCCCTCCACAAAATGTCGAAGCTATATCATATCCGATGCTATCCAAAAATCAACACTCCCTCTTAGCAAGGAATGTGCTCTAGCAATGCGTCTCAACAGAAGTATCACGTTGATCCACAACATCGGTACTCTGTGTTGCTATAATCTGTATTGCTGCCCATGACAATGCCACTATCACTGTTGCATTTGTACTGCAACTCCCTCTCAATATGTTGCATCATGCTTCCCATAGCACTGCCACTTCTAACTACTGCACTGCAATTGAAAAAGCCACCCAAAAGCTGACATGTTGGTCAGTCTAGATGCCCCTTGACGTTGAAGCTACCTTTGCTGCTAATCTGTGTTGACCCTCTGATGCTACTGGGTTGTTGTTGTATCTTCTCTGTGCCTCCTACACTGTTGCAACACTCCACTACGTTGCTTTAGACTTTGAGCACTCTAGCTCTGCCACTATCACTCCATCATCCCTTGCACCAATTGACTCCTGTCATTCTGCTACTATCATTAAGGGCTCTCGTAGCCGTATGCGATCCAAGATTTTAGGAACCTTAAGGATCCTGCCCCATCTATAGCTCTTTCGAATTACAACTCTAAATCACCCCACCTCCCTCCTAGAGATGTGGCTGCCATCTCTGCCACTAAAATGTTGAACTGGTTCTCTTCTCCCTCTTTGGTTGTTGCCCCAAAAAAACTCTCTGGATATATTTGGTGCTAGAAATCATTTAAGGAACAATCTCCCTCTGAATTTCAATTTCCTTCACGGAAATCCTTCTGCCAACCACTGTTGAACCACCCCTCTCTGATCTCTCTTTGCTGCTACTCAACGTTGGATCTAGATTTCTTGGCAAGAAATATTCTAAGGAACTAATTCCCTCTCCTTTGCTTATGCCCCACTAGGTATTGTTCTGCACCAACATAATCAACACCCCACCAACAACTCCAAATGAACTCTATGCTGCACCTCTAGCCACAACAACAAGAAAAATGAGACTCAATAGTCTCCGTGTTAGCCCAGTAACCACTGTGTTTCCCTCTGTAGCAACAATGTCACTCAATCAGGCTGATGCAAGCTCTTGGGTGAGCCTCCCTTGGTGACTGCGCACCCCTCCTCTACTCTCTTGACCTGAAACTGCGATGTCTCTTGGGAAAATTGCCTTCATGCATAGATTTTCCTCTACCCTTTCAGTCCTCCTTGATCTACAATCACTTTGATACCATGTGAAAATTTCTGAAACTAATAAACTAGAAATCCTACTGCAACAAACTAATTTGCAATACCTACTTGTGTTATTCATTTAACAAGTTATTTTGATAAGTATTCAGAAACCATTAATGCAAATACACTGCAGCCTACACTAATATACATATCAAGTACTAAAAAATAAATGAGACAACCACACAAAGGACACGATTATTTTTTGAATAAATGTCCCCAAAAAAACCCAATGTGAGAAAAGTGGTGCAACAGATATGAGGGTTTTATTATTAAGTAAATTTCTGAATACAACTAGGGTGCCAAATCTGTCTCACCCAACAGAGAAAAAACTCAACAGAAGCACCTCTATCCAGAGACGGATATTTTGGCGAATCTAGCAACAGGATGAACAAACCCCACAAGTGACTGCATTGTCCCCAGTACTATGCAGCGATGACTGCTCCCAACTTTGCATTGAGTCTACGTCACCTCCTTTAGGAGCTGCGTCACCCTCCTAGTGAGCCTTTCTGACTCAAAAATCAATATGTTGAACTGTTGCCCGATCTTCCTCACAGAAACCCCAACGTTGCTTCTAAGTGACTGTGTCAGCCCTCTAGCCTCTACGTCACCCTTTCTTGAACTATGTTGTCTCTCCCTGATGCTGCTTTTCCTCTCTACTATGTATTCTCAGTCTTGGACGGAAGTCCCTCTGCCAAACTGTCCTTCTCTGCACTAGAATCTTACTTTGAAATCGTCAACAAACCATGCCCTAAAATTTTGAATTAGCTCAAATGTTGCTCTCACTGTGTGTCTTCTCTAACTAACCCCAAGCCTCCATTTATACTTTTCCTTTTGAGAAATCAATGGTCAAGATTAAGTCTCTAATCAATGGATAAGATTATATTAGACTTGATCCTCATCTCTTTGAGGCTTCTCACCCATATTTTCATTAATACCCATTAATATTTTAATTTTCCAAAGTTTAGACTAGGAACCCCATTAAAAATATTAATTATTTTAATAAAATACAATCTAGGTGGAATTTCTCCAAATGATTTCTGGGTCTTGGAGATCTCATGTGTTCTAGCCCCTCAATAAACTTTCAGAGCTAGATCACACCCGATGCTACCCAAAAATCAACAGTTTTGATCCCCAAAATAACATTTTTTAAAAGTCTGTTGCAGGCCCATAGTCGTAGGCAGGGGCCTCCAGTAAATCCTGTAGTACTCGAAGAGATCTTTCCAACAAGGTATCGTAGGTGCCAAACAGAGATAATATGACCAAGTTATGACCCTAAGGAGTTGGCTGCTCAAATAACCTCAACGAGACCCACAAACTCTTGACGTTACATCTCTTGGGGTTAGGGTTTTGGTTATTTAAGGTTTTCTCTTGTTTTTCAATAATAAATAGGCCCTTGAGCCTCATTGTAACACAATTGAGAGGCATGTTGCCGCCACATCTCTTCTCAGAGATAATTTACCATCATCTGAGCTAGTCTTATTTCCATTCTGTTTGTAAGCATATTTCAATATTTGATATTAATGAAATCAAGTGTTATTTCTGCTGCATATTTGTATTTATGGTTATATCTGTAATTTGTTGCGTTCTTATTTAAGTTTGGATCATTATGATAGTGGCATTGCTATGTTCTGGATTAGGTTTTACAAGTTCCCTAAATGTTGTTGAAGCATCTTGCCACCTAAGGGGAGGTACACCCTATGTTGTACGAAAGATTTCACATGCCTACATGGTTTCAAATTCATGGCATTTCAACATGTAAGTGACCCTTGTTACTTGGTTTTGATTTTAGATTCTATTTTCCTTTTTGGGTCAGAGTAAAGGTGTACTTGGCCAATGATGCAAGTGTATTATGTATGTAAATTTTGAAAATGGATTTTGGGTATTGTTTCTTTCACCTCTTGGAAATTTTACAAGTTTTTAAAATGTTTCTAGGCATTTATTCTTTCACTATTTGGAGCTTACCTTGCCCCATGCCGCAAAGAGGACAATATGGTGTCTTATCTAGACATGCACCTTTGAATTTGTATGTGATCTATATTTTGGTAGGTTAGACATGCGTTTTCCTCTCCCATACTTTTTATGACAAAATTATCATGTTTTTAAGGTCATTGAGAATAAAATAAGGCCCAGTAATGATTTCCAAACTATGGTTACAACCATGATCTTGATTTTGCTGTATCTCACCACAAAAGTACACAACAATCTTATGCAAAAACTTGTAATTTACAGAGACAAAGAGATGCACTAGACATAGTTTGAATTTCAAGGCCCCCAAAATTGGGAATATGTAAATATCTTTTGAGATTGTTGCCCTTTCATTACTTTGTTGAATCTAAATACTTAAACCTTCATTGATAAAAAAAAAAATACCATTTTATTTTCCATGGGGTCTTGGATAGACAATGATCATGTGCATTATTAAGGCACTATTAGATGTTAAGTCACTATTTTAATTCCCCACCTATTTAGGTGTTATTCTTGGACATGATCATTTTATTTCTAATAGAGCATGGTGTGCCATTTATTTGGACTAGAATATCTCACATTTGGAATCTCATGTTCCTAATGTAAATGGATTCATGTTGAATAATATCATATTGAAAAGCTATATGAAGAAATGACAAGCATGGGTAGTACATTTTGCACTTCAACTTATACTTATCAAGCTCAAATAATGATTGACATGTGCAATTAATGTTTAATTCTAACATCACATATAACTTTTCAAAAGATCAATTCATCCATTTGAAAATTTTCAACTTAACCTCACCATTAATATTCATCCTTTATGTTCTACAAGAGTTATGTATGTGATCATGGGTTTCTAATCTAATACACATTTTGGAATTTGACTGGTACAACCTCTTTTTTATTATTTCAACTAAAGACAAATTTTTGTCTATTAGTTTGTTAGGTCCCTATACTACTAGTGTAACGCCTTATTGTTATTAGTACAACCCCCTTATTATATTGTTGTGCCCATGTAGTCCCCATATTGTTATTATTGTGCCCCATAGAAGTCCACTATTGTTAATATTGTGCCATTACATTATTATTGTTATGTCGGCTCTGATTATGTTATGACCCCTTAGACTCCTATATATAGAAGTGAGGTCTCGTCATTTGTATCATCCAAGAATTGTTCATTTGTGTAATTTAAAGGAGGTTTCCCCTTCGAAGAGGCTTATTTCTAAGGCATTGATCTATCTTTTTGCGAGTTGGTTTCATAACACTTGGTATCAGAGCTTTGGATTCTAGGGTTTCGCTACTCCAAACAATTCATCGTGGAATTTTCACTATAATTTTTTTTTATGCAATGTTTCAGAAGCTAGAAACAAAACCCATTTGAGAAAAATTCTCTCTGAACCTTGAGTCCGAATTTCAGATCTTGTTGCACTGTATTTTTGGAGATATAGTTCAAGACATTTAGGGTTTTTGCAAGCTCCCGAATTACATACCAAATAGGTGACCTTGGGAAAATCGTCATAACTTTCTCTTTGAGCATCAGATTGCAATTTCGTAAGAAGTTACAGAAAGAGGACAACCTGTAGATTTCTGTGAATCAATTTTAGGACCAAAGGTTGAAATAGTGACATGTGGATCTTCTTACAAGTTCGCTCTTCTGAAAAGGTATATAATTCGGTCATCTTGGGAGATTGTGCATAAACCTTTCTTGGAGAATCCAATTTTGATCAGACTAGTGGCATTGGAAAGAGGATGTAGAGGGCTACCGCAGGTAGTAATTTAAAAATTGGAAGAAATTACAGAGTTACAGTCATTTCAAGATCGAGCTCCTAAAATCACGAAATGATATGAGGAAGTTTGATGGCAAGGATTTGGTAAATCAGATACTATAGATGGAGTAATATTTTGATCTACATGAGGTGAAACTGTAACAAAAGGTACATATTGCATCTTTATATTTATAACCGAATCAATTTTTATGGTATGAAGGGCTTTGTTCTCATAAACCACTTGTCACTTGGTCAATTTTCACGGAGGAAATGATAGCAAATTATGTGGATACAAAGAGAAACACCCTCTTTAGCCAATTTATAAATCTCAAACAAAAGGGTTCAATGGTAGAGCACATTGAGAACTTTCAAAAATTGAATATAAGGGCAAATGATATTCCAGAGAAGCAAAGGATTGATGTCTTCATAGGGACTTTAAAGGATAACATTCAGGTTGGCAAGAAAAATTGAAAGTGAAATTATGGAAACAAGGAATCCCACCACTCACGAATATAATTATGGAAGTGCTTTTTGTCCTAACCTTCCAAAACCTACAAGGTTTACACCATAACAATTGGAAGAAAAAAGAGAAAAATGACTTTGTTACAATTGTGATAACAAATACACTAAAGGCCACAAGTGTGCTGAGAAGAAATTATTTTACATAGATTATGAAGAGGAGGAAGAAAATGATTAAGAAATGTCAAAAGAAGAGGATATACAAGAAGAACCAACCCCAGACAAAGAAGAAATGAATCTGACCATATCTTGTAAAGCATTGGCAAGAATTACCCACTCCTCAAACTCTCAAGATAGAATGACATATCAAGAAGAAAAAGGTTCAAGAAGTGAAAGATCACATTGAGAAAGAAGAAATGAACCCGACCATATCTTGTAATGCATTGGTTGGAATTACAACTTCTCGAACTATCAATATAGAAGGACATATCAAGAACAAAAATGTTCAATGAGTGAAAGATCACATCGAGCATCAAGAAATGAATCTGACCATATCTTGTAATGCATTCGAAGAAATTACCACTCCTCAAACTCTCAAGATAGAAGCACATATCAAGAAGAAAAATATTCAAGCAGTGAAAGATCACATCGAGCATCAACAACAAGTTCTCAAACTTTTAAATGATAACGCCACTTTGGTGCATAATTGAATGAAACAACATGCGGATCACCATCGCAGTGAAATAATTTTTGATGTAGGCGATTGGGTATTTTTACGGCTACATCTCAAGTAAGCTATTTATGAGAAGAAAATGTTGGCAATACTACATGCACTTAAGAAATGGCGACCTTACCTAATGGGAAGACACTTCAAGGTAAAAATGGATCATGATAGTCTTAAATACCTTTTAGAACAAATATTATCTTTAAAAGAACAGAAAAAATGGGTCACAAATATGTTGGGTTATGACTTTGAAATAATTTACAAAAAAGGGAAGCAAAATGTTGTTGTAGATGCACTGTCAAGAAAGGATGAGGATGTGGAAGAATTGTTTTGTGTTATTTATATTATCCAACTAGATTGGATAAACGAAGCAAGTGATGAATGGAAGAAGGACGAAGAAGTGTGGCCACTCATTCAAAAGTTGCAGAAGATCCCAGTTCAAACAATATTGCCAGAACTTGACGAGGAAGGAAAAATCATATTGGAACTTGGAGCAGTCATAGAAACAATAACCCGACAGTTATGAAATCGATCAATTTCATAGTATCTCATCAAGTGGAAGAACTTACCCAGTGAAGATTCCACACAGGAGGACAAGAATTTAGTACAGAACCATCAAGAACTGCTCAAGCGTTGAGGACAACACGTTTTGAAGGAGAGGGGCATGTTAGGTCCCTATACTACTAGTGTAACCCCTTATTGTTATTAGTACGACCCCCTTATTATATTTGTATGCCCATGTAGTCCACATATTGTTATTATTGTGCCCCATAGAAGCCCACTATTGTTATTATTGTGCCCTTACATTATTATTGCTATGTTGACTTTGATTATATTATGACCCTTAGACTCCTATTTATAGAAAGGAGGTCTTGTCACTTGTATCATCCATTGAGAATTGTTCATTTGTAATGTAAACGAGGTTGCCCCCTCGAAGAGGCTTATTTCTAAGGCTTTGATCTATCTTTTTGTGAGCTGGTTTCATAAGATAGTTATCTATTTGAGCATATAATTTGTTCCATGTGAAGCTGTGGATCATATAATTTGCACACTATTTTTGTTCTCTACGATTGTCGATTTTGGTGTTTTACCACATGTTTCCCCTTCTAATATTGGAATTAAGATAAACTTGATCCTTAAACACAAATCCAACTACAAGCTTGAGTAGGGGATATTATTACTTTCATATCTATAATCTTATATGAAGTGGGTTAAATCATAATGTTTACTTACCATTTTTATTAAACTTCTAGTCTATTACAACTTTTGATCATAATAATTTTATTTGTTATAGAAATGAGACTATGAGAATACATGCTTAGTTAGTTTTGAGTTATAAAAGATATTTTTTTTATTAGTTTAATGATGGTGGCCTATTATAAGGAATGCCTTAAAGCGTAACCATTCACTGTCAATCTAAAGTTCCAAGTAAAAAATATTTAGAAAATATCATTTTTCTATTTGAATTTTTAATTATTTTATGTAATGTTATAAACAAATTAAATAAATCAATTTAAACTCATTTGATTTTTAAAATTAAATTGCTATTTTTCTATTATAAAATCCAATGAAATTTACATATATTAAATTATATTGATATTTTTTTTCGTAAAATTCAATAAAATTTAGATATATTGTGATAATGTGTGTTTTTTTTAATGTTATTATTATTATTATTTATTATTGGAAATATATTGTGATAAGGTGAAATATTATATTTTTCATTGGAATTGAGCCACAATTTTTAATAAGATAAAAATGTTTAGTGATTCAAATTGTATTTTTAAATAAAAATAAATTCAACTATTTTAAAACTGGTGCAACAACTTTGGTTAAAAATTCATGAAAAAAATATAAGACCAAGGCCACGAGACACATATTCCAAGTTGAATGTTGGGAAAAACAGCCTAATGGGTGTTCATTTCGGTTATTATGGCTAAGGGGATTGCCAAAGACAATGAAAAGGCTTTGGAAAGGCACAATGACATTTTTGGTACATTTATTTATGAAAATAATTGAAATTAGGATAAAGGGAAGGTGAAAGGTCATAGGTTGCATGTGATGAAGAAAATGAAGGAAAATAATGGAAAATGAAAAAAATAGAGGTCTCATTGATAAAATGGCTTCCAAAGATCAGTTGGCAAGCTTTTGCCCAGCTTTGGAGCAAGGAAGGGAAAAGCAAACAAAGGCAGGACAAGGAAAGTAAATGAAAGCAAAGAGTAAGCAAGGAAGAGTAGGATCAAGCAACTTCAACAAGAATACTTGTAGGTAACATATTGCATGTGTGATTTCCTAGCTGGTTTTAACATGCATGGATTTGCATGTTGGTATATGGTTCTCTTTCTGATGGTGGCATGGTTTTCCCTGGTTATGACAGTGGTTTTCAACCTTGCCTTGCCTTTTCTGGATAACCATGGTGTGATGGGATTGTTTTCTCAGTTTTGAGCTTTGGAATTGCTGGATGGTTTTAGAATCCGACAAGAAAATTCCCAAAATCCTAGGAATCCCTTGACTGGTTTGGCGGGATACACAGTAAAGCCTGAGGGTGGTGTCTCGGCTTAGGGCCTAGTGATCTGGTGTGGATTGCGATAAATCACGAGAGACAAGGACAAAAAATTCCTCAAGGATAGTGATGGAGTCCAGCCCGGAGGCATTCCAAGCTCAGTTTGGTTTTGCGATCTTGGTCTCGATTTTGGTGAGATGACGGTTTGGTGAGGGCAGAGGTGGTTTAACCTCTGGACCCCCTTGGTTGTTTTTGGATTTGTTTATCCATGATATGCCACATTCGTGCTTGGAATATGGCACGAGGGTGACTTGATGAAAGAAAGATTTGGTTCAACCATGTCTACAGTTTGGTGGTACGTGGAAGTCCTGGATCTAGTCAACTTTTCTTATGTTTAATAAAATCTAAGTTCTCTTGCTTTTGTACTTGTTATTATGTGGCCTTAATGACTGTCATCTCATTGTTATTTACATGGTTTAATGCTGGTTATAAGCATGGTTGTGTGACTAGTTATAGTCATGGTTATTTCATGTATTTAATTGTAACCAAAAGGATAATGGATGCAAGAAATAATTGATGTCAAAATAGTTAAGGGAAAAGGGTGGCGATCCTTCTTGTCGAGTCTCATATAAGTTATCAGTCATTTATGCTCTATCTTGTATTCATTTCCTGTAGATTGCATTGATGTCAAGTGTTTGACAGAATGTCAATCTCGATTGGTGATGGCCAGGCCTAGTCTTGGAGTAAGTTTTTGATTTGTAAGTCTTATGGTCATGTAATTCATGGATTCTGAAAGCTACAGGGGTTTCTGGGAAGTGACTTGGATTATGGCCTTGAAAAATGGCACAAATCCCAGAGTTATAGGTACATATATGAGGAGAAAAGTCCCTAGACGCATGCATACCCATGTTGTGCAGGCGTCCGGAGGTTTCCAGCACACCCTTGTCCATATCAAGGGAGAATCCAAGGGTTTAGTGGTCTAAAAGCTCAGTGGGACCCAAGGGCTGGTCAGGAAAATGATTGGGATGCATTATGGGAGTCTTGTAGCAAGTGCAAAAGGTCTAGTATGGTGTGTTTTCATCAATTCCACTTCCTTAACTGACACATAGGGAGTCGAATCATATCATAGAACTTCTCGTCACATGTTTACCCTGGTTGGCCGGTAACTTAGGTAGATGTGGGAGGAGGCTATTACAAGTGTTTTACCATTGAAATGATTTAAACTCAAAATTACACCATGGTCTTGATTTTTTTGTATCTCACCACAAATGTACACAACAATCTTGTGCGAAAACTTGTAATTTACATAGACAAAGAGATGCACTAGGCATAGTTTGAATTTCAAGACCCCCAAGATTGTGAATATGTAAATATCTTTTGAGATTGTTTCCCTTTAATTACTTTGTTGAATCTAAATAATTAATCCTTCATTGATAAAAAAGTACTATTTTATTGTCCACGGGGTCTTGGATAGATAATGATTAGGTGTGTTATTAAGGCAATGCTAGATGTTTACTCACTGGTTTAATTCCCCGCCCTATCTGGGTGTTATTCTTGGACATGATCATGATGTAGCTTCACCACTGCCGAACTTACAAAAAAAAATTAAAAAAAATATCATTTTATTTCTAATGGGGCATGATGTGCCATTTATTTGGAATAGAATATCTCACATTTGGAATCTCATGTTTCCAATGTAAATGGATTCATGTTGAATAATATCATCTTGTAAAGCTATATGAAGAAATGAGAAATATGGGTAGTGCATTTTGCACTTCAATTTATACTTATCAAGCTAAAATAATGATTGACATGTGCAATTAATGTTTAATTCTAAAATCACACATAACTTTTCAAAAGACTTCATCCATTTGAAAACTCTCAACTTAAACCTCACTATTACTATCAACTTAACCTCACTATTACTACTCATCCTTGATGTTCTACAAGATTTATGTATGTGATCGTGGGTTTCCAATCTAATACACCTTTTGGAATTTGACTACTTACAACCTCTTTTTTCTTATTTCAACTAAAGGCATATTTTTGTCTCTTAGTTATCTATTTGAACATATAATTTGTTCCATGTATAGTTGTCGATCATATAATTTGCACATTCTTTATGTTCTAGGATCGTTGATTTTGGGGTTTTACCACATGTTTGAGCTTCTAATATTGGAATTACAACAAGCTTCGTCCTGGGAAGAAAATCTAGCAACAAGTTTGAGTAAAAGATATTATTACTTTCATATCTATAATCCTATATGAAGGGGTTAAATCATAGTGTTTACTTACCAATTCTTTTAACTTACAATCTATTACAACTTTTGATCATAATAATTTTATTTGTTATAAAGATGAGACTCGATAATACATGTTTAATTAGTTTTGGGTCATAAACTATATATTTTTTTATTAGTTTAATAATAATAGCCTATTATAAAGAATGTCTTAATCATGTAATCATTTATAAACAAATTAAATAAAATTAATTTAAAATATTTTAATTTTTTAAAATTATATTGATATGTTTTTTTAAATTGAATAAGATTTAAATATATTGTAATAAGATGATTTTTTAATTATATTTTTCATTGTAATTGAGCCACAATTTTTAACAAAATAAAAATATTTAATAATTCAAATTATATTTTTAAATATAAAATAAATTCAACCATATTAAATTTCTTTACTATCAAAATTATTTAAACTCAAAATTAATTTGGCCAAATCTTTAAAATTTATGAATCAATCTCTACTTCAATGAATTCTGAATATCCATTAATCCATTATTCATAGTTTTAAACTTCAATTAATTTTATAAATATATATTTTTTCATAATAATAGATCTAAACTTCAATTAATTCTATAGTTATATTATATGTATGGTCTTTTCTAACGGAAAGGTACATCATATGGCATATATTTTGAATTTGAACTTTCTTGTTGACGTGGGTTTTGGGCTTCTCCGCATGTCTTCTGTGAAGAAAGTAGGGTAGTGTGCAATCGATCTTCAGGATATAGCGTTTGCTGTGTAAGGTCGGGGGGCACTTCCAAGGACCGATAGTGGAAGAGGAATTGGTATTGCACTTCTCTACGTATTGCCTGCGTACCTTTTTCAAATCATAAACTCACACAACAATTTGGATAAGCGATGATGAATGCTCCTAAAAACCCATACTTTAAATTATTATTCCGTTGAATTTTCCCATTCTCCATCTTATTTTTTTAATGCACTTTTGTCGATACAAGGCTATGATATACAATTTTCTTTTTAAATGCATTGTTGTTAATGTAAGTCTAGGTCAGAAACTGAAGTTTTCTTAGTCATCTAACGAGACAGAGGAATTGCCTCGACGGCCAAAAGTGGCTGGAATATGGGCAAAAAAGTTTCAAAAAATCTTGTAGAGGCAGTGTTTGAATCATGTTTTTGATGGTGGAAATGGATTCAACACCATCAAAAACGTCTAGAACACTTAAAATTTTGAAGTTTAACAACTATAACTTAGATTTAAAAAATCCTTGCCGATTTTCTCTAAATATGACCAGAATTTCCATAACTTTCCGGGCAACTCCTCCGCCTCGATAGACTACGTGATATATATATCCTTTGGGTTGGATGGATTTTGTGTATCGGTAAACATCCAATCCAATCCAATCCTAGTTATTTATGGCAGTTCAATCATTACGTTGCATGGTTTAAGGTTCCACTGTAGTGTGCAAAGCCAGGGTTGGAATTTGGATTTCTTTTTGCCCATCATACAATTTTTTTTTTACGTTTTCATTCTTATGTTACCCATCAAAAAACATTATGTTTAAAATTTTCCCCTTCAAAAATAATATTCTCATAATAAATTAACATGTTTACAAATAAAAGCTTGATTAAAAAAATATCCTTCAATAACATAACTATTTTAAAAAATTTCACATATTTATCTTAACTACAAAATGATCTTAACACACAAATCACTTATTTATTTTAGAACATATTACGCTAGTTATGTGGGTTTGACAAAATGTTATTACCAATCAATATGAGACACTATAATTGAAAACAAAGTTATATAATGCCAAAAATTTAAAAGAGTAGGTTAAAATAATTCATAACATGCAAATTTGTGCTTTATTAATGGGTTTCAGGATTTCATTTTGAGAAACACATGTTCAAATTTAATAATAAAGTTGAAGGGAACACTAACATGGGATAACCGTTTCCCACTGGTATTTGAGGGTGAGATTTGTGAGGTGTTGTGGACACCGATTATTAGGTTCAAAGCTCCAAAGCTCAAGCGTCCTTCACATTCATTACAAGGGAGTAGCTCGATCCATGGCAGAAACAACGCGAGGAACCATGTGGTTGAATGAGTTTGACATATTGCTAGTTTGCTAGCTATAAATGGATGGCCAGAGGGAGGCGAGTCAGTCCTAAGCCTTGACTGTCAAACGTTTGACATCAGAAAATCTACTTCGTTGAACATCAGTTGTAGCTTAAGCATGTGAGTGTATCTGGAAGCAGTGAATACATAAATATAATTTTTTCCCGAGTTTTTCCCTAATGACAATTCGTAAAAAATTCATTCATTCATGTTGCAGGTATCTTTGTATTACCATTTTAAGGGATGGAAGATGTCAATGACTTAAATCTCTTCTCCTGGATGTTGATGGGTAAGATGTGAATGCATTGAATCTTTTCTCCTTGATGCCGAAGGGTGAAATGAATGCAGTAACAAGTTCATGTAGAACACGTTAACCCATGTCTTGGTCTCACAAAATAATGAAATATCTATTGATTTAACTTGCACAGATTTAGTATTTGACTACTTGGTGAGACACAAACACATCATACTTTTGAAGTATTCTTCCACCGCAAATTAAGGGCCTTTTTGCACTCCTTGACGGATTAAATTATGTATTAAAGTCTGGTTGTTTTGCAATGTGCTTAGTGAGTCAATGGTCAACCCCATTTTCACTAAATCTTGGGCAATTTTTACTCCCTTAAAGCCCCTGGCGAGGTCCATTAAGAAATTTATTTGATCTAGCTATTTTTAATGCAATTATAGAACAAAGTACAGAAAAAGAATTCAGTAGAACAAGTCTCTGAGAAATGATATGAATAATCTTATGGAGTAGCTTGAGCTAGTTTCTTTGGATCTATGCAACTGAAGTATATCGTTCGTATATCTATGAAAAGATTAAGTCTTCACCTAAACGTGGAATGTGCTGCTTTAATTTTCTAACTATCAATAAAATGTGTTCTAAAAAATAATGTAACATTGTAATACCCATTGACCCTACAAAAAAAAAGGATGAGATGGCCAGTCTTACTCTATGAGTTGAATCGATGTCCTACTTGTAATGCTATGCATATTTCAATGATTATGGAAATCGAAGTCTCACTCTATGATTTGAATCGTTGTCCTACTTGTAATGCTATGCATATTTCGATGATTATAAAGATTAATAGTTTTTTTAAGAGGCTTTCACTTACCTATCTGCGACATGTTTTCCCTTAATGGTAACTGCTACGTTCATTAAAATGGATAAATTCGTCTTAATGTGACACATATTTTTTCTTCTCAAAGAAAAAAATTCGAAGTGGCTGACATGCTTTAAACATCTACCATATGCTTTAAACATCCACCATAATAGATTGTAGTGTACGTCAAAATAAACAAAGTGAAACTATACTCTGACCAGGTATTATTATGCAGAATAAAAAGAGTTTACATACTAGGTGAACTGGTGTAGTGATTTTAACATCGTTCCATATGAACTCGATTACTCATGTTTCGTTTAGTTTCAATTTTCCCTAGTGATATTGTTCATATGCCATTTATATTGATTTGAACCCTCTACGCAGCAAGTTGCAAGTTTGCCAGTTACAACTCATCTCAGATCAAGTTGTAACTCATCTAAAATCTGTATTATTAATACAAATAAACATACAATATTACAAAATTTAAAGCGAAAATAAACACTGCCTGTCAAAAATACGTTTCGCACGGTTCCAAGCACGTTCGAAAAGACGGGCATCCAAAAATTTTAGGCGTCAAATACGGGCAAAATCCCCCCATACCTAGTGTGGAGTGATATCAAATTTACTTATGTGAGATCCGCTCTGTGGCTATAAAGCCAAAAAAAACTTCAAGAACTTCTAAAAGAAGAAAAATTATTCCAATAACTATGACCCATTATTGGATCATAATAGAGTTTATCAGCCGATACGATATATCAGAAATAGCCCATTTACTCGTCTGGGTTCATGGTCATGTGAAAACCGAATTCTCTCAATATAATTTAGTTATTAATTAAAACCCACATTAAAAAAATGTCATATTTTAAATACATTAATCAAATGATAAAAATGACATAAAACAACGTACATACCATGCATTGTTAGCCCATGCGCAAAGTAATATACACAATCTTCACGTAGAGTCCCAATGATGCACCTTACGTACCATTTTGATTAATGGGTCTTCCTTCACTCATGTTTTTTGAAATTGATCTCGGGCTTTTGATGAAACCTTGCATTAAAGATAAATAGTTGAATAATTAGGTTAAGTGATTAATTCTCTAAGTAATCTGTAAATATTGTTCGTTCTTTGGTTAGTTCAGTGGATATTTGGCTAGTTAGTAAGGCTTAAGTTGGAATAATTTGGAATCCGTAATTTAGTAGGAACAGTCATAGACATGCGAACATTATTAAACTTTTTAAAATCTGTTCTTTGAAAACTAAAAATAATTTAGTATTTTTTTGTTAAACTAAAAATAATTTAGTATTTTTTTGTTAAACTAAAAATAATTTAGTATTTTTTTGGTTTTTTTTTAATGATATGCATATTTTTTTAGTTTATTTTAACGACAATTTATATTTAAATTTTACTAAACATATTATTTATTTTTTTTGTTTTTTTAATGATATGCATATTTTTTTAGTTTATTTTAACGACAATTTATATTCAAATTTTACTAAACATATTATTTGTTTACTATTATTGAAATAACCTTGGCATATTTTATTAGCATTGACTTTATAAAATGAACTATAAAAATATGATGAATATTCTGATATTTGGATGTGCGGTCCATAAAATATTTTTTTTATTGATTTTTATTGATTATTATTAGTTGAAGATTGACTAACATTAATCTCAGCATGTAATGTTTAGATAACCAAAGTTTTTCTTATGTGAAATGTGTTTATTCTAAGTTATTTCTCTTACATAATTGAAAATTACTTAATTCTATTTGTTGCGGGGTCTAAACTACCCTCTTTCTTCAATCTACTTGAGTCTGTCCCCAACCCCTCAGATGTCCTCGATTGTGTCATAGATGAATTTGAAGTTCTTACGACTGGATGTGGATAACTTGATTGAAAATGTTAGGAAAAAAGCAAGGCTATCTTCTCTAGGCCATGCTTATGGAGGATGGGAAAACAACTCCTAAGATCTCAAAGGAGTATGGGAAAACAACTCCTAAGATCTCAAAGGAGTATGAAAAAACAACTCCTAAGATCTCAAAGGACATTTTGTAAGTTCATGTCACATTAGTATAAACATAGACACATATACACACTAAAATACACACACACACTTCTTCAACTTAGATTTGGTTTTTTCATTCATTCAAGTAAGTTCTACCCATACAAATATTACATTGTTGCTTCAGGGCATTTTATGATTGCAACAATGAATCTGTGGGAAATTATTGGTAATGAAACACTGCATAAAAAACATTACTATTGTTACTACACTCGATCACTACTAGAAATCAATTAGAACATGCTACTTTCGAGTGCTTCTCTTTGAGTTTTTGTTATTTGTGGGTGTGTACTATGGGGAATACTATGATGTGGAGGATTTTGTTGTAATAGGTGTGCCATGTACCTTGCATCCTTGTATTCAAGAAGGTCATGATCACTAAGTAGTGATAGAGAATAAATGTTAAGCAATAACAATGAATAAATGCAAATCACTAGTAGGAAATGAATGGTAAGTAACAATTCAGTAATTATTCACTAGTGGTTTTGAACATGTACATTAGGAAAGCCATACATGGTTGATGATTTTTTTTTTGTCTTTTATTGAGTGTTATTGTTGGAGAAAAAACAGAAAATCTTCAAAATCCTTATGGTACTATTAACCACTCTTGCTGAGAGCACAAATACTTTGTAATGTATTGTAATCATTTAGATCATGAGAAATACATTGGGTCTACTTTAGTGTGTTGAATTTTCTCTTGGAAGGGTTTTCCCTTGGAAATCATCATGTAACCATTTATTATTTCTTTCATTTGCATTTTACTTATCATTTGTAAGTATTTGTTTAAGGTTTTTTGCACATTCTTCTTGGGAGCGTGTTATATTTTTTCCATGACCAGCCCCACGCACGAATCTGTGGGGGAGGGTAGGGGAGAGGGGGGGGAGGCATCCAAGCCCCCCCTCGTTGCACTAGGAGCAACGAGAGGGTCACGGGGGGGCAATAGCCCCCCAATTTTTTTTGGACCCTATATTAGGTGGGTGGACCTACCTATGGTTTTGTGCATGGATTTTGCACATGGTTTTGGGCATGATGGTTTTTTTCCCATGGTATTTTGTAGATCCAGTCAAGGGAACTACAGTTATGTTCTAATACAGGGTTTATGGATTCTTCAGCATGTATATATATGTATTGTATCATTGAAAGGAATATAATGAAAAATCAATCTAGTAGTCCCAATTTTGGGATCCAGGGGAAAATCTATGTGTATTTGTTTTGTGTTTCTCGCCATTGTATATTTTATGTTTTTAAGAATTCGTTTGCAGGTAATTTCTGTACATGGTTAAAACCTACATTTGGTATTAGAGTTGTTTCGAATCCAAGGGGATGCCTTTGCTGCTGAGGAGTTTTTATCGGGCTTGTGGTAGACCCAGTTCAGTGGGAGATCGATGAGATTGATTCTTGCGGTGAAAGAAGATGGCGAGCAAGATAGAGATCGAGAAATTTAATGGTAAGAGTTTTGAGTTGTGGAAACTCAAGATGGAGGATTTGCTGGTGGAAAAAGATCAGTGGATCGCGGTATATCCAGGTATTAAACCAACGACAATGTCCGATGAAGATTGGAAGAGGTTGGATTAGAAAGAAAAGAGCGCAACAATTATGTATCTCAGATTTGGTATTGTTGAATGTATCAGGGGAAGCGACGACAAAGGATTTGTGGGACAAGTTAGGGACTTTGTACCAATCTAAGTCTCTAGTGAATAAATTATTCCTACGGAAAAATCTGTATAACCTAAGGATAAAGGATGGAAACTCGGTGACATAGCATCTGAACGCCTCCAATATTATGGTAAGCCAATTGTTATTTGTTGATATTAAAATTTCAGATGAAGATAAGTGCATCAGTTTGTTGTGTTCTCTACCATATTTGTGGGATAGCTTGGTTGTTGCAATAGGTAGCAATACAACTACCTTGAAGTTTGATGAAATAGTTTCATCCTTGTTGTCAGAGGAGATGAGACATAAAAGTGTGGAGAGCTAGAATGGAGATGCCTTGTATGTACGAGGACAGTCCCAAAACAAAAGCAAAAATAAGTCCTCAAGTGGGAGATCTAAATCTCCAAGAAAACCTATAAAGGTATGTTGGAAATGTAGAAATGAAGGACACTTCAAAAGGGATTGTAGATCTAAAGCTCCTAAAAAGGAAAGGAATCTGATGATGCTACTTCTGCAGAGGCGAAAACCACCTCAGATGAAGGTGGGGATGTGTACTTTGCTTCTTCTTCAAATAGACATGTATATCATGAGGCATGGTTGATTGATTCAGGTGCATCCTTTCACTTCACTCCCCACATGGAGTGGTTAAGTGAGTATTAGAAATATGATGGTGGTGATGTCTTCTTAGGGGATGACAGGAAGGCTAGAATCATCAGATGTGGAAAATTCAAGTTGAAGTTGCAAGGTGGAAGGATTAGAACACTTCCAGATGTTTTGTATATTCCTGCATTGACCAGAAATCTAATTTCTATAAGAAAGATGGATGATGCAGGTGTAAAAACAGTGTTCGAGAAAGATACCTACAAGATGGTATGGGGAGCACTGGTATTGATGCAGGGAGTTCGGATTGGTGAAGAAGATAAAGGTGTTGAGGGTAGATAATGGTGGAGAGTTCTGCAAGAAGAAATTTGAAGAGTTCTATGAGAAGTGTGGTATAGCATGGAAGAAGACTACTCCATACACACCTCAACAAAATGAAGTTGCAGAAAGAATGAATAGGACGTTGATGGAAAGGGCAAGAAGCATGCTCAGTGGTGTTGCATTAAGACAAGAATTCTGGGTAGAGGCAGTGGGGACTGCATGTTACCTAGTTAATAGATCACCTTCATCTGTATTGGAGGATATATCTCCACATGAGGTATGGACTGGTAAGAAACCCTATTTTTCATATATGAGGGTATTTGGCTGTGATGCATATGTACATGTTCCAAAGGAGAAAAGAACCAACTTGGATATTAAATTTGAAAGGTGCATCTTTATTGGGTTTAAGGATGGTTTAAAAGGTTATAAGCTTTGGAACCCATAAACAAGGAAGGTTGTGTGCAGCCGAGATGTGGTGTTTAGGGAGGTGAAAAATGCTATTAAACAAGAATTCCAACCAAAGGAACCTGAGAAGATAGAGTTTGAGCTAAAGGAGGAAGAATCATACTCTATAATAGAAGATGAATTAGAAGATGAAGAGCCACAAACTCTAGTTGTGAGAAGATTAGTTCAAGAAAGAAGGCAACCATAAAGGTATGGTCCATATGCTTTCTGTTCAAATTTTTCTTTATCTATTACTAATGATGATCCCACAAATTTTAGGGAGGCAGTAGATCCAGAGGATGGAAAACTCTAGAAAGAGGCCATGGTTGATGAAATGGCATCTTTAGAAAAAAATGAGGTGTAGGATCTGGTAGAGTTTTCAGCTGGAAGGAAAGCCATTGGAAGAAAACGAGTGTTTAAGAAGATGAATGCAAAAGGCAAGGTGGAGAAATAAAAAGCTCGGTTGGTAGAAAGAGGCTATTCCCAAGTGCCTAGAATTGATTTTGGTGATATTTTTTCTCCTGTTTCCAAGGTAGCTTCTATTAGATTACTTTTATCTGTTGTTGCTACTTTTTATTTTGAGGTAGAACAGATGGATGTGAAGACAACATTTCTTCACGGGGATCTAGAAGAAGAGATCTACATGAAGAAATCTGAAATATTTGCGGTGAATGGCAAGAAAGAACTTTTATGCAGGTTCAAAAAGTCTTTGTAGCCAAGGATGTGGTATCAGAAATTTGATACATTTATATGGGGACTTGGCTTCACCAAAAGAAAAGCATATCATTGTGTGTATTTTAAATTAAATGGTGATCGTGTTATTTATTTGGTCTTATATGTGGATGGTATGTTGCTCATTGGAAATAACAGAGAAATTATCCAGGATTTGAAGACACAATTGTCCGCCAAATTCGACATGAAATAACTTGGTGTTGCAAAATATATTTTGGGCATGGAAATTAAATGAGATCGGGCAAAGAGGAAGATTTGTTTAAACCAGAGGAAGTATGTCGAGGAAATACTACAAAGGTTTAATATTCATGATAGTAAACCGGTGAAGGGTCCTATTACTACATGTATAAAGTTATCCACTGAACCGTGTCTCAAAACACAAGAAGAGGAAGAGGAAATGCCATGTGTTCCATACACAAGTGCAGTCGATAGCCTGATGTGTGCAATGGTATGTACTAGACTATACATTGCACATGTAGTGGGAGTATTGAGTAGGTTTATGTCAAAACCAGGGAAGGAGCATTGGATAGAAGTGAAGTAGGTTTTCAAGTATTTGCGTGACACTAGTGATTATGGTATGCCCTACCAAGGAAGACCAGGATTGGACAAAGTTTTGGACATTCGTGGATTTTTTGATGCAGATTGGGCTGGACATCAAGATCATAAGAGATCTACAAGTGGGTATGTGTTTAACCTATTTGGAGGTGTAGTCAGTCGGACGAGTAAGAGACAATCTGTAGTGGCACTTTCAACTAAAGAGGCAAAATACATGGCAACCACTCATGAAAGCCAGGAAGTGGTTTGGTTGCAAAGATTGTGTTCAAGTATGGCATTAGTACAACAAGCTATAAGGATAGACTGTGATAGCCAAAGTGAAAATTTTTTGTCAAAGAACCCTACTTATCATTCAAAGACAAAGCACATTGATGTTCAATATCACTTTGTAAGGGATATGGTTGAGGAAAAAAAGGTGTTTCTAGTAAAGGTAGACACTTTGAAGAATACTGCAGATGCATTAACAAAGTATGTGAGCACTGAGAAGCTCCCTTGGTGTAGAGAAACAATGGGTGTAGCAGGGATGGACCAATGACTAATTCTCCTATGACCCCTTGTGTGGAAAATAAAACAAGTGGGAGAATGTTCAGTGTGTGTTATATTATTTCCACGACTATCCCCACGCATGAAGACAGGGCGTTAGAGGTGGGGCAGCATCCCCCCTTGTCAGGGGGTTTGCGGGGGGCAGTGCCCCGAGAAATTTTTTTGGACCCTATATTAGTTGGGCACACCTACCTATGGTTTTGCGCATGTATTTTCCACATGGTTTTGGGCATGATGGTTTTCTACCCATGGTATTTTGTAGATCCAGTCAAGGGAACTACGATTATGTTTTAATTCAGGGTTAATGGATTGAGGTTTATAGATTATTCAATATGTATATATATTTATTGTAACACTGAAAGGAATATAATGAAAAATCAATCTAGTAGTCTCGATTTTGGGATCCAGGGGACAATAAATGTGTAATTTTTACGTTTCTCACGATTGTATATTTTTTGTTTTTAAGAATTCATTTACAGGTAATTTTTGTTCAAGGTTAAAACCTACACTTCTCTCATTGGCTAGTGTAGGAAGTGTATTTCTCAACACTCGTGCCTTCTTTGATTTGCTATTAGAGCCGATTACTTTGGATCCAAAGTGTTAGGGACAATGTTTTTTGATCGAATCTTGGTTTCATTGGGAGCTTGGGCAGAAGGAAACCTTGTTGTGAGGAAACAATGATAATGTCTAGATTAGAATTGGAGAAGTTTAATGGAACCAACTTTGAGCTATGAAAGCTCAAGATAGAGTTTATTCCTTTAGATTGAGATATATGGGTCATAGTTTATAGAAACAAATCGACTTGTTTGAAAGATGAAGAATGGGTTGTATTGGAGAGAAAGGTGAGAAGCCTTAAAAGGCTCTACTTTTCCCAATTTATAATTATTAAACATTTCCAAAGAAAAACGATAACAACTCTTTGAAAGAAGTTGTGGGTTTTTGCAAGGATAAATGCCTTGTTAACACACATTTTCTATGGAAAATGTTTTTCACCTCAAGAATGGGTCATGGTGATTCTATATTTCAGCTCTTAAATTCATTTATTACTATTATGAACCAATGGATCTTAGTTGGAAAGAATATGGATGAAACTAATTGTTGTAAGATCCTTTTGTGCTATTTTCCAAATTCATGGGACAACTTTGTAATGGCCATTGGAAACACATACATCCTTGATGTGGTCACTATTACTTTAATTTGGGGTGGCATAGAAAGTGCTTGAATCCATTAATACGACCTTGGCTATTCGTGGAATATTGAAGGAGAAAGGAAAGAAGAAAGAAAAAGAGAGATCCAAATCCCTTGGGGTACATAGGTCTCTTGGAAATTCCATGCCAGATGTTGGACTTGTAGCAAGATAAGAATTTTAGAAGAGATTGCAAGAGGAAAAGAAGAATTATAAGGAAAAGAGTGATTATGATGATTAATCTAAAAAAAAAATGAAAAATAAATAAATCACAGGATGGTGGGGATGTCTTTGTTATCGCTTTGGAAACCCATGTAGGCTAGTGTGCATGGTTGACAGACTATGAGGTTTTCTTCCATATGATTTCCCATCAACATTGCTTTTTCTGTATATGAGAAATATAATGGTGGGATGGTATATCATAGTGATGACTCTCCTCTCAGCATAGTTGGCTATGGTAGAGTCTTGATCAAATTCCCTAATGGAAAAGTAAAGGGGATCTATGGAGTTTTTCACATTTTAAGTGTGGCATGGAACCTACTATCATTAAGAAAACTTAATGATGTGAGTGTACAGATTGTTTTATCTAAAAATTAGTGTAAGATTGTTTGATGAGATATGGTGCTCATTAAGGGTGTCACGTTTGCAAAATTTGTTCCAAGTTGATGTGTACACAATTAAGTATAATAGTTGTTCACTTTTATAAGAGAAATATCTATAAGATCTATACCTGCACTATCAAAAATTATATCTACTTCTAATGGTTATGCTTTCTAGGTACCTAAACATGATCTTGCTTATGACACCAATATTATGACACTAAATACAATGTTATGACACCAAATATTGGACCATATAGGTGAAAAAGGCCCATGGGCCTTCAAAATAAAATCTTGTAGATGGATTGAATGATTGTGCTCTTTAATTTTTTATTTTTTTTTAGCATTGCATATATGAAAATATAATCGTGTTCAACTTTATTCTAGTTCTGGCAAATCTTCTAGGTTATTGGACTTAATTCATTCTAATGTATTTGGTCCAGTTAAAGTTCCTTTGGTTTCTGAGGATTTTTATTTTTTTTTCGAGGAAAAAAACTGTGAGTTTATTTACATGATTAAAAAATGACATACTGCATATACACAACTAAATGTGTATTCAACAGGATATGCCTAGAATCATCCAATCAATGGAAAAAAATAGCATAACTATCCATAAAAAAATATACATATGTACATGACCATAGGGGTCTACAGAAATCCAGAGAAAGATGGATAATAGTTATCCATAGTCTATCAATAAATCAAGATAATCAACCTAAAAGGATCCAAAAATATCCCATGTAAAGTCTGACAACAATGTTATGATGCAAAAAATAATCAACAGAAAACATGTACCTATCACTGAGAATTATTTTCATCCATGTAAGGTCTCTAATAAAATCTGAAATGTTCATCATTTATGAATTATTCAATGTGCCATAACCCCCATCTAGCTGAAGGCCTTCGTTAGAAAGCTTATCTAGTTCCATGTTTCTGTCCCTATAAATGTGAGTGCATGAAAAAGAAGAATAACTAAGCTCGATTCTTTGTAAATCCCCCAAAATATGAACAAGATGAATATTGCAACATTTTTGGATCTCATTAACACATTTACTGACCAATAAAGAGTCACAAAACACTAGAATTTGATCACTTCCCTTTTCTTTAGAAAAACCCAATAGTAACAAGATAATAATTTGGCATAATTATTTGTTCCCCTCCCAAAACCCATGCATATTTCGAAGCTATGTCGTTGATAAAGATGTAATATAAACTACCTCCACATAAGTGTTCATCCCATTGTTTAGCACCATCAAAATAGCTCCACAATAAATATTTATTAGGCTCTTATAGAGTCAACTTGTATAACGATGGGAAGTCATGGGTTCTGGGAAATGAGACATAATAGTCAATACTTCAGCAACCACCTGGTCTGTAATAAAAGACTTATCTTGGAAAATATATTTTTTCCACGCCAACTAGACACCCCAACATATGAGAAAAGGCAGAGCCTGATAAGGTTTGGTTTTCTTGTTTTGTAACCATAAATGACATTGGTCCTAAAAGTATGGCTCTTGCCACACACAATCTTGTCCAAGAACCAAGCTATACCTATACGAAATCTAGAAAAAGAAAGGAGATTTGACAGAGTGATTCTTAATGGATTCACCATTTGATTTACATAATGGGCACCGACTAGGTCCTATATTATGATGTTTCTACAAATGTTCCCAAGTAGGGACTTCTTAAGCCAATATACACCACATAAAAAGATGAGATGTTGTCAGACTCTTTATTTTCCATACATATTTCCACCACCACCACCCCTCTCCTTCATCAGCAACCATATTCAAGTGAAGATACCCCATATTAGGAGTATATATGCCCATTAGAGAGTGATCCCATACCAAGTCATCCACATCCCGAGAAAGTCTTATGTGACTAATAACCAAGGCATCCAAAAAACTCCTCCATGTATCACAATATTGTTGATCAATCTTCAAATATTCAGTCAAAATCCACCCCTATTTCCAGATAGAAGTGCAAGCTTGATTATTTATGTGGGAAAGTCAAGAGAAACCCCTATCTTTGATATGGTCAATAAGATATTGAGGAAAACGATGGATTATATCACTACGAGGCCAAGGATCTAGCCCAACCTCACTGTCAAACCATTTCCAACCTTCCACGCTAGACCTAAGGCGTTAAGATCAAAGGAATTTAACACTACACGCCAAATGATAGAAATATTGGAACACGTATTTTCTCTCAAGATAATCCAATATTCTAAAGAGAAAGGGGGAACATACTTCTAAAAGACAACCATAGTCCATAAGATGTGAGTGGAAAAAATACTCCACCCACATTTTGCTGCAATAGCCTTGGAGAACATAAAAATGTTTTTGAGGTCCCATCCACCAAGAAATTTATGCATAGCAATACAATTCCACTTTACCCAAGGGAGGAAAAAATTATAATCTGATCCAAACCATGAAAATTTGAAATAAATCCTTCTAATTTTTTCAAGGACTCCCTGTGGAATCCATCTCACAGAAAGCCAAAACACAGGAATGGGTTCCAACAACGATTTCACTAGAACTAACCTCCATGCTCTTGAAAACCACCTAAAACTTCGTCCTTTTAATATTTTCTCAAGTTTAGTGATTAACCACATCCATTATTCCTTCTTGTAGAAATTATATTTCAAATGAAATCTCATATATTTTAATCTTGCTTCCATCTCAACCATATGATACAAAAATACCACCTTGAGATTCTAAAGTTCATAGCCTTCCATATTTTGAGAAAAGATAGAATACTTTATAATACTTACAACCATCCCAGTAAATTTCTCAAATAGGGAAATGATATTTTCTAATCTGACTACAACTCGAACATAGCCATTACAAAAGATTAGAATGTCATCTACAAACAATAAATGTGTAATAGCAAGAGCATTTGTGATAACTGCACCATAGAGTTCTCCTCGACATTTAGTGTCCTTAATCAAATGAATGAGAAATTTAGCAACTAATAGAAACAAAATTAGGGAAAAGGGGAAAGCTTGCCTAAAGCCTCTTTATGCATGGAAAAAGGGATATGTAGACCTATTTATCAATACAACAAAAGAGACCGATCTTAAGCAACCCATAACTAAGTTAATAAAGCCAATACAGAAACCAAGGCGACTCAAAAGTAATATTATATACGTCCAAATCACATGATCATAGGCTTTTGAGAGACCAATTTTTATAACAACACCTTTTAATATAAGGTTTTGATACCGTGAAGGCCTTCTTGGGGCGCCCCAATGACTTCATGGATTTGTCTACCTTCTAGAAATCCAAAATTGTCTTTTGATATAACTCTTGACAATATAGGCTTAAGTCTTCTCGAAAGGATCTTGGATATGACCTTGTAGATATAGATACATAGAGAAATACGACGAAATTATTCAAAAGAGGAAGGCTTATTAGCTTTGGGGATAAGGTAAATGAAGGTAGTGTTGAAAGCCACCATGACTCTACCTTCCCTTCTAGATTAATTTACAACTTCTAGCAAATCCTTACCAATAATATGAAAAAAAACCCTAAAAAATCTCAACTCTTCACCCATCAAGCCATGGACATTTATCTTTCTAAAAAATAGCTAAAAAAATATTTATCTTCTCTTCAAATACCTCTTCCACCAAATCTCTATTATCATCATCATCCAAAAATCTAGGAAATAGTTGTGCCACCTTGATGACTTCGATTATAGTAGCCCTTACAGGCTCCTGAAATAGATTCTGAAAAATGATCTCATCCTAAGGAAGCAAAGCCCTCAAAATTTGAGGCCTCCCTACCATCCCAGTCTTTCATATTCCATATTGTATTTCATGTCTTCCTTCCCTTAGCATAAAATTTGAAGAATTTAGTGTTCTCATCCCCTCCTTCAAGCTAAAGGGATCTTCTTTTCAATCTCCAATAAGCTTCTTACGCCTCAAGGATGACCTTTCTACATGATTATAAGTGATTTAGAGCTTCCTTAGATTCTATATTCAGGAACCCCCCATCCCATCTCTAGAATCATAGACGAAAAGAATATCCCTATCACTGACCACAAGTTTCTCCTCTTATTTCCGCATTTAATATTCACCCAACACATGTCCTTAATCTTAACCCGCTTTAAGTTTTCTTCGAACTGTTGAGAAACTGAATAATCATTTTGTCGATCATAATGGATCCAAACATCTTTGAAAAAATTGACAAACTATTCCTCTTGTATCCATGAAGAGTTTAATTTGAAGGGGCTACTAGGCTTGGTGCTATGATCTTTAAGCTCCAACAAAATAGGAGAATGATCAGTTCCCCCTCAAATCCTACCCACTATTGAAGGATGTTGAAATGCTCCATCAATGCACCAACCACTAGAAATCTACCAATCCTCTTTGTTATATTGCCCTCCCCTACATGATTATTCCTCCACATGGGCTTAAGCTTTATAAGCTCTATATCCAGTGAATTTTTAACCTCTATCTTGCTTATAAAGAAATTTGAAAGGTTGTCAATTCTAGGTCTTGGCTCCCGGGACTTAACATCACCCAAGGATAAATTTAGATCCTCATCGAGAGTCAAATTTTCAACTTGCAACACCTTTAAACCAAAAAATGTTCTAGAAATATAATCTACCTTCATGTTGTGGCCACCAACAACCCCCCTCCTTATATAATGTTATTGCTAATACTAAATAAGTGGGGACCCTTAGTCAAAAATTTAAAAAATCAATTAGTGCTTATATTTCCTTTTGGATAAAGCTTACCATCATGAACTTAGGAAAGTACCTTTGAAACATCTAAAAATATTAAGTTTCATGATAAAGGAAGTCAAGTCACTCCTTAAGAAATATCGCATCGCGCAAAGAATGATAGGATGCCTTCTTATGAGCTAAAATTTAAAAAAATGCGAGATTGCGACGTGAAACTCCATCGCATCGCATGCATCAATGAGCACTCAGTTGGAAAACCTCAAAATCGCCAATATGCGATATCGCATATCACAAAAACACATAAAATACACATAACGATTAAACGATCTTGCGATCGTGCGATATTGCGATATTGCGATATTGCGATAATACGATGCTACGATCTGCGATACTGCGATGCAAATTGCAGAATCATTCCATCGCAGATTTTCCTGGCTCAATATTCAAGAAAATCTTTTTCCATAAAACAAGAACTGGTCACGCGCTTTAGTGTTAATTAATGAGTTATATGCCAGTTGTTAATAAAATATGGTTTTTTGTTTATCAAGGAGCGAGTTCACATAAGGTGGCATGTTTTTGAATATATTTAGCATTTAAAGCTTTCCTGTCATTATTTTTATCATTACTTTCACCTCATTTGTAAACTGCAGGAACGAAGAACAAAATTTTATACAAAGCAGTATGCAGGAAACTATGAGGAAGAAAGGCAGGACTCGAATTTCCATCTGGAAAGGCACAAGGAAGAGAATCCTAAGGTAATGGGATTTGTGGCTACTACAGGCCCATCAAGGTCGGCTGAAACATCAGTTACAGATTTAGCTCGTTCATTTCTACACTTGATAGCAGCGAGGCCCCAAATTCTCACATACACGGACACTGTTCATGACAGAAATGAACAGTTTAAGACTCAGGTCAAGAGCTTACATAATCATTATCTTCACAAAGTTTGAGCTTTATATCTCCCAAAAGGCGCAAAAGGCGAAAAACGCGTCAAGGAAGACCGAATCAAGAAACAGAGGCAGCTTCCGATGCGTGACCGTTGAGAAAATTGCTCAAAAAGGAAAGCTTCCAATTTCTCAGTTACCTGCAAACCCCAAAAAAAATTGCAAGAGGCGACGCTAGAAACAGAAAGCTAAAGAAAAGGCAGAAGCAATTTCAGGGTTAATCAAGTTAAACTGGGAATAATACTGGGCATACATGGTAAAGTCACATAGTTAGCAGATGATTCCCAAATACGTCATCAATTCTGTCGAAAAGATGGCACCATATCTTGCTAATTCCGTTTCACAGCACAATTATAAGCTGAAGTCGGTTGACCGACTCTTCTCAGGCAATGCTGAATGCTTGCAATATTAAGGAGAAAATACATAAATAGTTAGATGTTAGATTTAATTTTAGAAATAGTTTACTTTATTTTTGCTTAGAAAAAGGACGGTCATTTAAACCGCATCCTGAATTTTTGTAATAAGTTATTTTTAGTTTTAGTTAGTAGTATTTAAACCCTTTGCATGCATTTAGAGAAGGGTCCAGAAATTTGTCAAAAACTTGTCCTCAGAACATGCACTTTTTCACCCTCCGAGGAGGTTTTGATGAATGAATGGAACAAGATTTGTTGATGTTTGCATTTAATATCTGCTACTGATGTTGCACTTCTGTACTCTTAGTGGATGTTAGATCAAGGAGAGATAAATCATTGTCGCTTGAAGCTCATGAGTAGGACTAGTTATAAATGGTACTTTTATCTCTTAACCATTTCTGCTTATGTGTTAAAGTGATATTCAGTTTTATTTATTTATATATTAATGTGTGAATGCCTGAGTTATCATTTGGCACTTTTGTATGGTGATAGCTATTTATTTATGCTTAATGTATGAATAGCTCATTATGCAATATATTTTTCACAACTGTTTCGTCTAACTTTTTATACGAAGTGGTCATCTTTATTGAATTCTTTTCTCATAATAGCTGAATGATCTTTATTACCAGTGTTATTTGAAATCTTTTTAGATCGCATAATAGAAGAATCACACCCCGGATTAGTATAGACTCAGATGTTTCTGCTTATTAGAATACAATAGCATAACACTAGATTAAAGTTAGAATTAGAACATCTTAATTAGGAATCGTTAGATCATAAACATCAAATTCTACACACACACACACACTCATAAATTGGGAAAATGGTCCCATATCCCCAGTCGGACCCGCTATACCAAACGGATAAGGAGCTGACAACCAAGGTCCGGACCAGGTGGGTATCCCCCTTATTGTAGACCTGATTTTCGGGGCTTCAACATATTTGGCGCTAGAAGGAGGGCCTGAACTATGAATGGCAAGTAAATATAAATCTAAATACCATTCTGAGAGTAAATCGCCCTCATCATCTCCCCCGACTTCTCCATTACACTTAAACCCAGAGTTGGAAGTTGTTGGAGCATCAACCGCTGCTACAAACCCTGATATTTCAGAACAATCTAATCTCGAACCTCCTGAAGTCGAATCTCTGATTCACAAACTTCAGCGATTTTCTATTTCTCCTCAAAGATCTGATAAATCTCAAGGCAGCGTGACTTTGCAATATAACCCTGCTCATCCCCTAACCAGATTAAAGAGTGAAAAGTTTGGCGTTCAACCAACTGAATTACCTCTACCCAAAAGAAAAAGAGCAAGTAAATCACCTAAAGAGTCCAATAGTGAGACTCTTTCATCATCATCATCCATCTCAACCTCTTCACCGTGAAGTTAATCATCCACTCCTCCACTCCAGATCATCGTCCATCCACCCACTGGAACCCTCACAACTCTTCCTAGATCATTTGCAATCGTAATATCCTCATCTTCCCAACCACAGGGATCATCTTATGCACTTTCCTCTGTTAGTAGATCAACAATGGCCCAAACTCCATGGAACAACCCTGGGGCAGTCTTAATGCCTGCACCCTTGAGTCAAATACCAGCCCATCCTGAGAAATGGCTACCTAAGTTTAATCCTGACGCAGGCATGCTAGCAGAAGAGCATATAAACAACTTTATGCTATCCATTAATCTCAATGGGGTTACCAATGAAGATGCTATTGTTCGATTGTTTCCTTATACTCTACAAGGAACAGCCGGATCATGGTATTTCTCATTACCCTTTGGATCTATCACTAGTTGGGACATCTTCCAAGAACAATTCCTGACCAAGTTTGGTGATGACAGGTCTACAACAACGCTAATCAATGACCTATCTAAACTTAGGGCTGAATCAAGAGAACCTATCAAAGATTTCAATTTACGGTTCAATAAAATCTTAAACAAAATTCCTACTGCTTCTCAACCTAGCGAAGAAGTGAAAAGTGAATGGTATATCACTGCTTTACCATCAAACATAGAAATCTTCGTGGACAGGGCTAATAAAACAAATTTATCCAAAAACATGAAAGAAGCAATAGTAGTAGAGAAATGTATAATAGCGCTAGAAAAGAAATCCACGATAGAGGAATGGAAATCCAAGAAAGTCACCTTCAAAGAAGATTCCAAGAAGAAACAAGTGAAAGATCCATTCGATTTGGAAGGATTGCAAAAAGTTTTGAAGACCATGTCCAATGAAATGGTCGACATCAAGAAGCAAGTAGCAGAAAATTCTTCAAAAAATCCCTATAGAGCTTTTAAAATAAGCCCTCCAACGAATTCAAAGCCTCCCAATGCTATTACAAGTGCTGAATCCGAAGAAAAGGAAGAGGAAATTGCCATTGAAGCGCAAACCGATGAAGAAGAAGTTGTAGAGTTACAAGGAATGCGGGATCTCATCCTCCCACAAGAAGAAGATAAGAAGTATTCCCGGTTAGTACACGAAGTAAAAATCAGCTTGATCCTTCCCAAACTATCCCTAAGCCAAAGAGCGCAAGCTCTGCAATAAAGGATAAAGTCGCAACAAAGAAAATAACATCTAAAGTGACTCAAACCAGCCCAGTCCAAATAGATTCATCAACTCCATCTAAAACACTGATCGTTTCGGATGAAATGGAGTACAATATTATAGAAGACATGAAAAATACTAGGGCCAACATCACTCTTTACGA
This sequence comes from Pinus taeda, assembly GCA_000404065.3. Lineage (NCBI taxonomy): Eukaryota > Viridiplantae > Streptophyta > Pinopsida > Pinales > Pinaceae > Pinus > Pinus taeda. Next base: position 141,571 of record APFE031671502.1, on the reverse strand, counting down.
ATTGAGCAAGTTAAAGCATCAACAAAAGATAATGTTGAAAGAACTACATGCTGTGCCAATTGCACCTTTGTCTGCCGCTGTACTTTCTCAAGCTTCCCATAACATGGGAAGACCTCCAACTAATGCGACCAACAAGATTGATCCAACTGACATCGCCTTAATTGGAGGAAGATCAAGATCTCATACTCCCCCGTTTCTCCTTACTTATGAAATTTTCAATAAAAATGTACATAATTTCTTAGTGGATTTTAGAGCTTCATCGAATATTTTACCAAAGTCCATATGTACCAAATTAAATGTTCAACCACAGAAATCCACTGTGCACATAGTTCAGCTAGATCGATGGCAAGTCGAAGTGATTGGCAAACTAAATCAAGTAACCATAAGGCTGTCATCCAGCTCAAAGGTATGTCAAGTTATTGACATTTTAGTTGCTAATATTCCAGAATTTTATGCCTTAATTCTTAGTAGGGATTGGTCAGTAAAACTTCATGGATACTTTGAAACTGACTGGTCGCACATGTGGCTGCCCTACAATGGCAAACCAAATCCAATAAAAGTTGAACGAGAACTACATCAGAAATACATAGTAACGGAATTAGAGGGGGAAAATGAACCAGTAGCATATAACAATAGCATTATTGGCAATTACTCAATAGATTCTTTCCTCGACAATTTTAATGCTCATACATCACCTTACTTAGAACATTCTGTTTTATCCCAAGTCGAAAATTTTTCTCAAACCAATAGTCCAAAATGTATCAATTTTTTAGATAGTCCTGTAAATAAATATTTGTTTTGGAAATTATTATTTGATGGTTCTAAATCTAACGAAGGAGCAGGAGCAGGATGCGTGCTAATTAGTCCTGAAGGAGATAAAATTATGTTAACATGCAGACTCGAATTTGATTGCACCAACAATACAACAGAATATGAGGCTTTAGTCCAAGGTTTGTACAAAGAAATCTGGTTAGACGTAAAATACCTCCAAGTTTTCAGAGACTCTGAAATTAAAGTCAGACAGGTACGTAATACTATACATTGCTTATCAGGTCATTTAAAACATTATCAATCTTTAGTGCAAGATCTGACTGAGCATTTTATATCATTTAATATTTCATCAATTCCCAGACTCCAGAATGCAAGTGCAGACCTTTTAGCTAATGTAGCTTCTAAGCTCATTCCTTTAGAAGATTTTAGTCCAGATAGATTCTCAATAGAATTAATCTTTAGACCTTGTATTCCTGATAAAATCACAAATTGGAGAATAGTCAATGACGATCCTGATATCGTGAATTTCCTCACATCTGAAGGATCCTACTCCAATCAAATAATTGATGAAGACCAACATGATCGACAATTGCAACAAGATAGCACTAACAATGCTATACCTAAGTCGGTAGTCAAGTTAGAAGACCTGTACGATTTGAAAGATTAGTTTAAAAGGTATACCAATTCAAAACTCCAAAGTTCAACTTTGAATTACGAATTAGTAAACCTAGGAACCGATGCCAAACCACAAAACATTAATCTAGGCCTCGACCTAGTCCCTGAAGAAAAATCAGCGTATATTCGTCTTTTGAGACAATATAAAAATGTTTTTGCTTGGAACTATGATGAACTCAAAACATACGACACTTCCATCATCCAACATACTATTCCAATGATTGATAATGAAAAACCTATCCAACAAAAATTGAGAAAGATCCATCCCAATTTAGAAAATCAGATAAAAACTGAACTCAATAAGTTATTGAAAGCCAAAATAATCTTTCCCGTTAGACATTCTAAATGGGTCTCCAATATGGTACATGTTAGAAAGAAAAATTGAGATATTAGAATTTGCATTGACTTTCGAAATCTTAACAAGGCTTGCCAAAAGGATAATTTTCCTTTACCACCTATGGAACAAATATTGCAGGCAGTGGCAGGCTCAGAATTAAAGTCCTCCTTGGATGGATTTCAAGATACAATCAAGTGTTGGTACATCCTGATGATCAATTAAAAACCACATTCATAACTAAATGAGGCACATACGCATATTGAAAGATGCCATTTGGTTTGATTAATGTTGGTGCCACATTTCAGAGAGCCATGGACATCGCATTCAAAGGTTTAGTCAATAAATCTGTAGTAATTTATTTGGATGATATAACCATGTATTCCAAGAAACTAAGCAACCATCTTAGAGATTTAAAACAAATCTTCTAACGTTGTTTAAGGTATGGAATTTCACTTAACCCGAAAAAATCCTTTTTTGCATTAAGTGAAGGGAAACTTCTAGGATTTATAGTGTCAAAATCTGGAATTCACATCAATTCCAACAGAATCAAAGAGATTTCTGAAATATCCCTACCTCACAACAAAAAAGCCATGCAATCTTTCCTTGGTTATATCAACTTTGTAAAGAGATTTGTTCCAAATTTTTCAAGAATCGTGTCTCCTTTACAAGCCATGATTAAAAAGAACTCAAATTTTAAATGGGGCCAAGATGAACACAAAGCATTCAACCTGATCAAACAAGCTATTATTAATGCTCCATCTTTAGCAACTCCAAATTTTTCAGAGCCTTTTATTTTATATACATTTGCCTCAAATAGGTCATATGTTGCGATATTCACTCAAGCGAATCAAGAAAAGGCGGAAGCCCCAATTGCTTTTTTCAGTTCAAATTTACAGGGTGTTGAATTAAATTATTCAGATGTGGAGAAACAGGCTTATGATGTTTTCAAAGAAATCAAATATTTCAAACCTTTTCTACTCAAAACCCATACTAAAATTATAGTACCGTTTCCAGCGGTAAGGAATCTTCTAGTACAGAAGGATGTGGTTGAGAAAAGGGCCAATTGGGTTACTGCCTTACAAGAATATGACATAGAAATCAAACCAGCAAACATTGTAAAAGGTCAAGGATTTTGCAAAATGTTGGCTGGAGCGGCACGAATTTCTGAAATTCCATTTGCAGGGGTACAAATGTGCGAGGTAAGCCTAAACGATGCTGAGTCATTATACGTCGATATCATTTATTATCTTAAGAACGGATATGCTCCTTCACACCTCGATCATACTAAGAAAAGAGCTCTAAGGTTGAAAGCCAAACAATATCAGCTCATAAATGATATTATTTTTAGAATAAATTATAATTCTATTCTCCTTAGATGTCTTGAGAAATTTGAAGCTGAAAAAGTTTTGCAGGAACTCCATGATGGGCTAGCAGGCGGACACTATGTTGGAGATGCTACTGCACATAAAATCTTGTGCGCAAACTATTACTGGCCCACATTATTTAAAGACTCACACAGTTATGTGAGGAAATGTCAAGTTTGTCAAACTACTGCTGGGAGAAAAAAGAAGCCATCCTTGCCACTACAACCAGTTAACATTAAGAAACCTTTCAGCCAGTGGGGATTTCACATAATAGGTGAGATCGTTCCTCACTCTTCTAAGCAGCATAGATATATCCTTACAACAACAGATTATTTTATCAAGTGGGTAGAAGCAGTTCCACTCAAGACGGCTAATGCTGAAAATATCATTGAGTTCATAGATCAATTTATAATCACCAAGTTTGGATTGCCTTCCGCTTTAATGTTTGATAATGCATCATACTTTTCTGGAAATGTAATGACTGAATTTGCACTTAAAAGATGATTCAAACTTAAATATTCGGCCAATTACTACCCACAGGGCAATGGGTTAGCTGAGTCTACAAATAAAAACCTAATCAGGATTATCAAAAGAACAGTTGACCAAAATCATAAAAATTGGCATAAGTCTTTAATATATGCTTTGTGGGCAGACCGAATAATGCAAAAAGCTTCCATCGGCACTTCTCCCTTTAATTTAGTTTATGGGAAAGAAGTGGTTCTTCCGACTCATTTAGCAATTCCCTCTTTGTCTTTAGTTCAATACATTGATGAAGTATTAACTTCCTCCTTACAGCTAAGACAAATGGAAATAATCAAATTAGAAGAACGAGAACAGGCTAAGAAAACCCATGCTCATCATCAAGCACTAGTAAAATCCTCTTTTGATTCAAACATAATGACCAGAAAAGATTTCCAGATGGGAGATTTAGTTTTAAAATGGGACAAGGCTCATGAAGAGAAAGGGAAACATACAAAATTTCAAAGAATGTGGCTTGGTCCTTTTCAAATTGTAGAAGTCATAGGTCCATCAACGTTTATGTTACAGGATTTAGCAGGTAAAAGAGATTCTTTGCCTGTTAACGGACAAATTCTCAAGAACTATTTTCCATAGAAGATTATTCTTCTATTTTGTAAAGTAATTGTGTTTCTTTTCATAATAAAACTAGTTGTGAATGGTTACATTAGGTATTTACGAATAAGATACCAATTCTCTTTCAGATTTAAATTTTTCGCTTGTATAAATAGCAAATCTTTTGGAATATTTATCTTTATTACTGAAAGATATAGTTAAAGACTCTAGCCTAGATATGATACTAGATTCAACTTCATAAAGTTTGATGAAAACAACCTTTAGTGAAGAAATTGTTTTGTATCAGTGCAATGAAAGGTATCAATAAAAAAATAAAGATTCTCTGTAGAACAGTTATTTCCAAAAACTCTACTATTATCGTCCAGAGCTATCTTAAGGAAACAATGCTTTCCTCCCTGCTAAGGAAATCACAACTTTCAAAGGAACAATCCAAGGATACACTTCATCTTGAAGAATGATAGGTCTCATCACGAGCCGACTTATCATAATCACAGATATTATAACTTGCTGACTTTGCCAAATACTGTACACCACAACAGGGCAATGACTCAAGATTGTTGCAATCAAAAGGCAAGGGGTCTCATCACGAGCCAACTTGTTCAACAAAGTTATAAATCAAGTGAATGACTGTGTCATAAATTGGCTATCAAACCAAGACATTGTTATTTAAGAGTAAAAATAAAATCAAAGCAATAAGTGTGGAAGTGGATTCTTCTTTAAGAGTTGTAGGTTTCTTTAAGTAGGATACAGGATCATTGTTGGGTAATAGGTAATCTTGTCGAGGCTATAAGCGCCTGCTGGCAGCAGAGGCTCTACCTACGACAAATGAGCATATTTAAAATTGGTTTATAGAGAAGACTTTGTTTTATCTTTAGAGACCAAGTAATGACTGATGTAAATACAAGGAATAGCTTGAGGGAGCAAATAATCAAAGTTGAAAATAGTTGAAAAAAAATGTCATTGACATGTTAGAGCATAATGTACTTTATCTTTCTATAATAAAGTTTAACTTTCTGAAAATTTTTCTGTTTTGGAAGTTTAGAAAATTCAATAGAAAAACAGAGATAACTGGTTCTTCCAAGTGAATCGCCAATTTTTGTGGCCACCAACAACCCCCCTCCTTATATAGTGTTATTGCTAATACTAAATAAGTGGGGACCCTTAGTCAAAAATTTAAAAAATCAATTAGTGCTTATATTTCCTTTTGGATAAAGCTTACCATCATGAACTTAGGAAAATACCTTTGAAACATCTAAAAAAGCTTAAGTTTCATGATAAAGGAAGTAAAGTCACTCCTTAAGAAATATCGCATCGTGCAAAGAATGATAGGATGTCTTCTTATCAACTAAAATTTAAAAAAATGTGAGATTGCGACACAAAACTCCATCGCATCGCATGCATCAATGAGCACTCACATTGGAAAACCTCAAAATCGCCGATATGCAATATCGCAAAAACACATAAAATACACATAACGATTAAACAGTCTTGTGATCGTGCGATATTGTGATATTGCGATCTTGCGGTATTGCGATAATACGATGCTGCGATCTACGATACTGCGATGCAAATCACAGAATCATTCCATCGCAGATTTTCCTGGCTCAATATTCAAGAAAAAGCTTTTTCCATAAAACAAGAACTTGTCACACGCTTTAATGTTAATTAATGAGTTATATGCTAGTTGTTAATAAAATATGGTTTTGTGTTTATCAAGGAGCAGTTCACATAAGGTGGCGTATTTTTGAATATCTTTGGCATTTAAATCTTTCCTGTCATTATTTTTATCATTACTTTCACCTCATTTGTAAACTGCAGGAACGAAGAACAAAAGGTTATACAAAGCAGTATGCAGGAAACTATGAGGAAGAAACGCAGGACTTGAATTTCCATCTGGAAAGGCACAAGGAAGAGAATCGTAAGGTAATGGGATTTACGGCTACTACAGGCCCATGAAGGTCGGCTGAAACATCAGTTATAGATTTAGCTCGTTCATTCCTGCACTGGATAGCAACAAGGCTCCAAATTCTCACATACATGGACAATGTTGATGACAGAAATGAACAGTTTAAGACTTAGGTCAAGAGCTTACGAAATCATTATCTTCACAAAGTTTGAGCTTTATATCTCCCAAAAGGCGTAAAAGGCGAAAAACGCGTCAAGGAAGCTCGAATCAAGAAACAGAGGCAGTTTCAAATGCGCGATTAGCACCTAGTGCTAATTGCACATCGCTGAGAAAATTGCTAAAAAAGGAAAGCTTCCAATTGCTCAGTTACCTGCAAACCCCAAAAAAATTGCAAGAGGCGACGCTAGAAATAGAAAGCTAAAGAAAAGGCAGAAGCAATTTCAGGGTTAATCAAGTTAAAGTGGGAATAATACTGGGCATATATGGTAAAGTCACATAGTCAGCAGATGATTCCCAAATACGTCATCAATTCTGCCAAAAAGATGGCACCAGATCTTGCTAATTCCGTTTCACAGCACAATTATAAGCTGAAGTCGGTTGACCGACTCTTCTCAGGCAATGCTAAATGCTTGCGATATTAAGGAGCAAATACAGAAATAGTTAGATGTTAGATTTAATTTTAGAAATAGTTTACTTTATTTTTGCTTAGAAAAAGGACGGTCATTTAAACCGCATCCTGAATTTTTGTAATAAGTTATTTTTAGTTTTAGTTAGTAGTCATTAAACCCTTCTCATGCATTTAGAGAAGGGTCTAGAAATCTGTCAAAAATGTGTCCTCAGAACATGCACTTTTGCACCCTTCGAGGAGGTTTTGATGAATGAATGGAACATGATTTGTTGATGTTTGCATTTAATATCTGCTACTAATGTTGCACTTCTGTACTCTTAGTGGATGTTAGATTAAGGAGAGATAAATCATTGTCGCTTGAAGCTCATGAGTAGGACTAGTTATAAATGGTACTTTTATCTCTTAACCATTTCTGCTTATGTGTTAAAGTGATATTCAGTTTTAGTTGTTTATATATTAATGTGTGAATTCCTGAGTTATCATTTGGCACTTTTGTACAGTGATAGCTATTTATTTATGCTTAATGTATGAATAGCTCATTATGCGATATATTTTTTACAATTGTTTCGTCTAACTTTTTATACGAAGTGGTTCATCTTTATTGAATTCTTTTCTCATAATAGCTGAATGATCTTTATTTCCAGTTGTTATTTGAAATCTTTTTAAATCACATAATAGAAGAATCACACCCCAAGTTAGTATATACTTAGATGTTTCTACTTATTATAATACAATAACATAGAACTAGATTAAAGTTAGAATTAGAACATCTTAATTAGGAATCGTTAGATCAGAAACATCAAATTCTACACACACGCACACTCATAAATTGGGAAATTGGTCCCATATCCCCAGTCGGACCCGCTATACCAAACGGATAAGGAGCTGCCAACCAAGGTCCAGACCGGGCGGGTATCCCCCTTGTTGTAGACCCTATTTTCGGGGCTTCAACACTTCACAAGGACCATAAATATTTATACGAGTAAAATGACCCCCTAGCTATGAGGAAAAAACATCAATCTCCAAAATTAAGCATATACTCCATACATTTTGGACAAGAATTTTATGGAAGAGCCACCCAACAACGATACCTCCAAAATGGCCTTGAGCGTCTAAGGAAATGAACCACCATCCTCTAATCAGAGTTCCTAGAATATTGAGACTGGCTCACCAGCTCCCAGGGTTGCTTGGAGGAAAATAATATGTAGATTCTCTAACCTAACTAACCTCTTTAGTGCAATTTTTTTGGAGGGACTTGCCAAACCTCTACAATTGAAGGATAAAAGTTTTATTATGAAACCAATACTTGGGCATTCATAGCTATAAGTGCCCTAGTAATTGATAATTTTATTCTAGATAAAATCTACTATTTGGTATTTTCTTTGTCTTTGGATAAGATATATTTCCTCCCACGATATTTGGATCCCAGGGAGGAGAGAAAAAATTGTCCAAGACAACCAAACTATCCTTTAATAGAGGGAAACATCTATCAAGATCTCAAGATCTAAAGGATCTCTCCACCATCATGATCCCTATAAAAACCAGAAAAGGTAGAGGTTTTCTACGAAGGAAGAGACATCGACAGGGAGGGAACTGGGATGCCCCAAAACCAAGAAATAATTTGCAGGTATATTAGCATAAGGTAGGGGGAAATAGAACCTAGAGAGAACAAGATCAAATTTTTCCTATGTTTAGATGCCCGAGGAGAGAGCCCAATAATGTCAACCTTCTCCTAAGATTGTGTCCTTAATTATTTCTGGCTCGACCTATTCGAATAAACCACCATATTTGTTTCCTCCATAGGACCAACAACCTCGTCCTTCGAGCATAATCCAAAATCTGACAAGGGGTCAAATTTCATTTTTTTCCTGACCTACCACGACAACGAGCCTTTTTTGAACGGTAGAGTACAATGACTTTAAATATTTCCATACTTGTGACATTGTTTGCATTGAAGCAATTCTCCTTCATAATCAAGCACTCAGAACTGCTCAACACCCCTGCCAATGTTTATTGTTTCATACAACGCATTGCCCAAGTCCAAAGAAATAAGAATTCTTTCCATAGACATATCCCTTGTCAACCTAAAAGAGTAATTAGCTTGTAGAAAATTCCCAATGATGTTGCCAAGGTATTTAAAACTCTTGTCGTTCCACATGTGGGATGGGATACCGAGAAACCAAACTCAAATGGGAACAACATCCAACCTCTCAGGCATTGCATCAAATAATGCACTCTAGAATTTAAAAATGACCAACATAGAACCAATGGACCAAACATACTCTTAATATAATGACAACCTCCTCATTATTACCGAAGGTTAACTAAATCCAACCCTTATCCAACATAAATATTTATGGGATGGTTTGTAACTTTGGAGAAATTTCGACAATGAGCTACTCTTGTAGGATTTTGTTGATGGTGTTGGACTAGCCAACAAAGGGGATCTCCCTAATGTGAAGTCCCAACTATACCTAACATCGTTTGGTGTAGGAGTCCCATCCAGTATAATGGACCGATTTCCATTATCTTAGATATTTTCCTTAGATCTTGTTGTTCATCACATGAGAGTGTTATGCTTGTATCTTCAAAAAGCGAGATGAGTATGCCTGGTGAGTGCAAAATGTAACTTGTGTCTGGGTTCTCTTACTGTAAAGGGAGAGCAAAGTGAGCCTCTAGATGAGAGGTAATAGTACCACCCAGGGAGAGACACACGTGAACCAACATAGGTTTGTCCAGCATCCAACGGAGTAGTCCACAACGGATGTGACAATTGTTAAAACCAAAGTGCTAGGCAAAACATGTACACCATCCAATGGAGTAGTCCACACGGACGAGACAATAGTGACAAACAATACAACACATCGTCAACAATGTATGTACTAAAATAACCGAAGTAGTTCAACTATCTTAGTATAGGTTAAGAAAACATGCATTACACATGTTTAAAGAGTAGCCTTACAAGCATCTACAAAACATGTGCGAAAATGTGTTGGCCTTAACGGGCTTTTGAATTAATAAAAAGCCCCAAGACACATCTGTACACCATACATCACTAGTCCCAGGAATGGGACATTCTAGCCACTCCTCGCTCCTCAAAGTACAAACTATAGACTCTCAAGCCTATGTGGGATGAGTCCTTAATCATACAATAGGAGGGGTATATATAGCCAAGGGTGATGCTTGACCCTTTTGGCCCTTGGACTACCCTCATGACTGTTCAACTTCCAATGAGTTTTCAACTGACATGACTCTTCAACCTCTTGTGTGTATGTAGGTTTTAACCTCGTAAAAAAATTACCTGAATATGAACTCTAAAAACATAAAATAAACAATGGCGAGAGCATAAAACATAAAACATATACACACAAAGATTTTCCCCTGTATTTCAAAACCAAGACTACCATATTGATTGTTCATTATATTCCTTTCAATGTTACAATACATATATATAAATGTCGAAGCATCCATAAACCCCAATCCATTAACTGTGGATTAGAACATAACCGTAGTTCCCTTGACCAGATCTACAAAATACCATGGGTAGAAAACCGTTATGCCAAAAACCAGATGCAAAAACCATGCACAAAACCATTGTAGGTCCCCCCCCCCACCTAATATAGGGTCCTAAAAACATTCCCTGAGGTGCTTCCCTAGAAGATGTAAAGGGGGCTTGTTGATGTAGAATTTTACCTACAAATCAGCTAGCTTTGATACCATGTAGAACTTTTTCTACAAATCAGCTAGCTCTGATACCATGTAGAAATTTCCCACCTATAGATCAACCTAGTAATGCAATGTACTAAAGCAAAACACTTGATCTACTTCTATAAACAATTTAGCGGAAGCTTAATCAACCATGAGCAACATCAATAAGAACACATATAACTGATAAAAAGGAATCAATCACACATAACATAGAAGAATTTACCTTGGGAAAGCACCTGCCTAAAACCCCATCTCTGTATTATCATACAAGTGGAAATATAGTCCGGATTACACAAACCTTAGCTCGGAAGCTATCCATCTCTCAGTACAATCCCTCTGCTGCTCATAGACAGTCAAAGTCTTCTCAAAAACCTTCTCCTCTACCCTCCAAGCCTCCTATTTCTATGTACAGTTTTTCCTGGGTCCTCCAGCTGCAACCTGCGTGATTCTCACCTCACACACAACACTGACCTCTGAAATAACTACACAAACCTGAAGGAGATAAATCTTCATCATGGATGAGCTTCCTTTATAGGAAAAATATTCATCCAAATGATAGTACATTGTCCCTTCTCTAATCTCAACTAGGTCTTTGTCAGAACTAACATGCATCAGTTATTTAAGCTATAATATTCAGTTATCTGAAAATCCCAATCGTTACATGCATGCAAGCATTAACAAACTGAATCTCATTAATTTAACAACTTGTTAAATTAATCTAACTGGACTTGACTCAGTTAACTGAGCCAACTGATTACAACTCATCCTTATCTCTTTAACTGATGGATAAATTCACCAATTAATAGATAAACTAGTGCATGTCCTCACATAGACTTACAGTTTGTTTTTCCTTAACTAATTAACTCATGGAAATTAATTAATTAATATTTTAAACTTCTGTTAAGACCAAATTCGTTTTTACTTCCTATTGATAGACTAGGGACTGCTATAAATAGGAAGGGACCCAGAAATGCTATTTTTAAAACTTTCAATTTTTAGCGGTTTCACCTCTCACCCAATGTGGCCAATGACCTCATTGGCCAAACTGCTATTTTTAGACATTCTATTTTTAGAAGGTCTATTTTAGCACATTCTAAATTTAACATTTCTTGTTGCACAATTTTCAACACTCCCTCTCAACAAGAAAGGCTTCCTCTCGAACCCAATCTTGTAACTCTAGAATGTTCTGCATGCAACACATCTACCTGGTCCACTTGCTCCGACAAAACTTGGAACAAAAACACTCCCAACTAACCATTGTGTTGGGCTAGGAACATACTCTGATGTTGAAGCTCTACCTGTTGCTGACAAGTGCTCCGTCTCTGACATCTGCGCTACTGCAACATCTCCATGCATCTCGCACCATTACACACCTCTCTGTGCCACCTAGCACTGTGAAAAACACTTGTGCCTCTCGCATTGCTGCAGCCTGCTAGCTATGTGTTGTCCTGAGATTCCCTGCACTATCGCTCTCTCTGTCACTCCATCCGCATCTGTCTCTACCCAATCAGTCAGTTCCTGCTACTCCACATCGAGGCTCATGTAGCAAGGTCTCATCAAAGAGGTTGGGTACCTTAAAGATTGTGCCCCTCCTCCTTGGGACGATCACTTTATATCGCCCCACCTCCTACCTGAAGGTATGGATGCATGTGATCCCTCAACCCACCTGGCTCGAAGTTTCCCCATACTAGAGGTCTCTGCATGAGTAGATGTCTCTACTCGATCTCCTTCCATCTTCCCCTGTTGTAGCTGCTCCACAACCTCCTGAAGCTGCTACACCAATCGTGGCTCCTCCACAATTGTTTGAGACTTCTTCTGGTGCTGCATGTTGAGAGGTAATATACTCTCCCTCTCAACCACCAAGTCTCTAACCTTTTCCTTGTTCCTCAAGGCTTTTCATGCATCTTGTACCTCAAGTGCATACAGGTTCTTGGCTAGCACACCAATCTATTTCCACTTTCTCGCCGTCATGAAATTTTCTAGAAAGAGTTGATTTTAAATCAGTGATATCTCCATGATTCGAACTCCAATTCAGCCGATATATATATAATATATATATATATATATTATATTATATTATATATTTATATATATATATATATATATATTATTATTATATATATATATATATATATATATATATATAATATATATAATATATATATATATATATTTATTTATTTATTTATATTTTGGGTATTTTTCCGCAAGGAATCTGAATCTGCTATTTTTCTGAAAATTTTGTACATAAATTTTCAGATCTGCTCTGCAAACTCTCGGCCCAAAACTAAAAACTTTAAATTCTCCTCTAGTATATTGTTCTTCCTTGATCACCTGTGCTCTGATACCATGTAGAATTTTGTTGAATTATACCTACAAATCGGCTAGCTTTGATACCATGTAGAAATTCCCCCCTGTAGATCAACTTGGTAATGCAATGTACTAAAGCAAAACACTTGATCTACTTCTACAAACAATTTAGCAGAAGTTTAATCAACCATGAGCAACATTAATAAGAACACATATAACTAATAATAAGGAATCAATCACACATAACACAAAAGAATTTACCCGGGGAAAGCACCTGCCTAAAACCCCATCTCTGTATAATTATACAAGTGGAAATATAGTCTGGATTACACAAAGCCTTAGCTCAGAAGCTATCCAGAGCTCAGTACAATCCCTCTACTGCTCATAGAAAGTCAAAGGCTTCTCACAAAGCTTCTCCTCTGCCCTCCAAGCCTCCTATTTCTATGCACAGTTTTTCCTAGGTCCTCCCACTGCAACCTGTGTGATTCTCACCCCACACACAACACTGACCTCTGAAATAACTGCACAAACCTGAAGGAGATAAATCCTCATCATGGATGAGCTTCCATTATAGGAAAAATATTCATTCAACTGATAATAAACTGTCCCTTCTCTGATCTCAACTAGGTCTTTGTCAGAATTGACATGCATCAGTTATTTAAGCTATAATATTCAGTTATCTGAAAATACCAGTTGTTACATGCATGCAAGCATTAAAAAATTGAATCTCATTAATTTAACAACTTGTTAAATTAATCTAATTGGACTTGACTCAGTTAACTAAGCCAACTAATTACAACTCATCCTTATCTCTTTAACTGATGGATAAATTCACCAATTAATAGATAAACTATTGCATGTCCTCACATAGACTTCAAGTTGTTTTTCCTTAACTAATTAACTCACGAAGATTAATTAATTAATATTTTAAACTGCTATTAAGACCAAATTTGTTTTTAGTTCCTATTGATTGAATAGGGACTGTTGTAAATAGGAAGGGACCCAGAAATGCTATTTTTAGAACTTTCTATTTTTAGCGGTTTCACCTCTCACCCAATGTGCCCAATGACCTCACTGGCCAAACTGCTATTTTTAGACATGATATTTTTAGAAGGTCTATTTTTATCACATTCTAAATTTAACATTTCTTGTTGCACAATTTTCAACAATTGAGCCCCCTATGAACCCCTTGTTGTGTCAACGCAATGAACAGGGGGGTCTGTCACCCCCCGTGCGTGGTGTTAGTCATGGAAAGAATATAACACACACCCAACATTCTCCCACTCATTATTTTCTTTCCATGGGAGGCCACAGGAGATCTTAGTCATTGTTCCAACCCTACGATGCCCATTTTTTCTATACACTAAGAAAACTTCTTAGTGCTCACAGAATTCATTAATGCTTTTGCATCATTCTTCAAAGTGTCCACCTTTACCAACAACACCTTTTTGTCCTCAACCATATCCCTCACAAAGTGATACTGAATATTAATGTACTTTGTGTTTGAATGATAAGCAGGGTTCTTTGCCAAGAAAATTTCACTTTGGTTGTCACAGTCTATCCTTATAGATCATTGTACCAACCCCATACTTGAACACAATCTTTGCAACCAAACTGCTTCCTTGCTTGCATGAGTGGCTGCCATGTATTCTGCGTCTGTAGTTGAAAGTTCCACTACGAACTGTCTCTTTCTCATCCAACTGATTGCACCTCCAAACATGCTAAATACATACCCACTTGTAGATCTTCTCCGATCCAGATATCAAGACCAATATGCACCAACAAATCCATGGATTACCAAAACTCTATCCAATTATGGTCTTCCTTGGTAGCATAGACCATAATCACTAGCGCCACAAAAAGTACCGAAAAACCTACTTCACTGTTGTCCAATGCTCTTTCCCCGGTTTTGACATTAACCTACTCAATACTCCCACTACATATGCAATGTATGGTCTAGTACAAACCATTACATACATCAAGCTACTGACTGCACTTGCGTATGGAACATGGGACATGTCCTCTTCCTTTGCTTGTGTCTTGGGACACTGTTTAACAAATAACTTTACACCGATAAGAATACAAACTTTCACTGGTTTACTATCCTGCATATTAAACCTCTGCAATATTCTCTCAACATACTTCCTCTGGTTTAACCAGAGCTTCTTTTTTGCTCGGTCAAATTTAATTTCCACACCCAAAATATATTTTGCAGCACCAATATATTTCATTTCGAATTTGGATGACATGTTTTTGATCGGAAATAACAAAGAAATTATTCAGGAATTGAAGACCCAATTGTCCTCCATACAAGACCAAATAAATAACACGGTCACCAATTAATTTTAAATGCACACAATGATCTTATTTGCTTCCAGTGAAGCAAAGTCCCCATGTATATGTATCAAATTTTTGATACCACTGTAGGTTTTAACCCCTCAGAAATTACCTGCATACGAATTCTAAATCACATGAAAAATAAAAATGTGAGAGCATAACACATAAAACACATATACACAGAGATTTCCCACTGGATCCCAAAACCGGGACTACAACTTGATTTTTCATTATGTTCCTTTCAATGTTACAATACATATTTATACATGCTGAAGCATCCAATACCATGGACCGAAAAAAAACCATCGTGTCCAAAACCATGGACTGAAAACCATTGCGTCCAAAAAACATGTACGAAAATCATGCACAAAACAATAGGTGGGTCCGCCCAACCTAACATAGGGTCCAAAACCAAAATTTTCCGGGGCGCTGCCCCGGACACCATAAAGTGGGGTTACGGGTACCCCTCAAAC
Organism: Pinus taeda; assembly: GCA_000404065.3. NCBI lineage: Eukaryota > Viridiplantae > Streptophyta > Pinopsida > Pinales > Pinaceae > Pinus > Pinus taeda. The sequence continues at coordinate 125,970 of APFE031671502.1, read as the reverse complement.
CCCTTGTTAACTATGTGGAAGGAATATAACACAACCCAACAATCTCCCACTTGTTGTTTCGTTCCACAAGGGGCCACAGGAGAGCTTAGTCATTTTTCCAGCCTTGAAACTCCCATTTTTTCTCTACACCAAGAGAGCTTCTCAGAGCTCACAAATTTTGTGAATGCATCTGTAGTATTCTTCAAAGTGTCCACCCTTAGTAGCAACACCTTTTTGTCTTCTATCATATCCCTCACAAAGTGATACTGAACATCAATGTGCTTTGTCTTTGAATAATAAGCAGGGTTCTTTGCCAAGAAAATTGCACTTTGGCTGTCACAGTCTATTCTTATAGCTCGTTGTACTAACACCATACTTGAACACAATCTCTGCAACCAAACTGCTTCCTTGCTTGCATGAGTGGCTGCCATGTATTTTGCCTCTCTAGTTGATAGTGCCACTACAGATTGTTTCTTACTCATCCAACTGACTGCACCTCCAAATAGGTTAAACACATACCCACTTGTAGATCTTCTCTGATCTAGATCTCCAGCCCAGTGTGCATCAACAAAGCCACGAATATCCAACACTCTGTCCAATCCTTGTCTTCCTTGGTAGCATAAACCATAATCACTAGTGCCACGGAAATACCGGAAAACTCGCTTCACTACTGTCTAGTGCTCCTTCCCTGGTTTTGACATAAACCTGCTCAATAATTCCACTGCATGTGCAATGTCTGGTCTAGTACAGACATTGCATACATCAAGCTACCGACTGCACTTGCATATGGAACACGAGACATGTCCTCTTCCTCTTCTTATGTCTTGGGACACTGTTCAGCAGATAACCTCACACCTACAAGAATAGGAACCTTCACCGGTTTACTATCCTGCATATTAAACCTCTGCAATATTGTCTCGACATACTTCCTCTAGTTTAACCAGAGCTTCCTCTTTGCCCCATCTCTTTTAATTTCCATGCCCAAAATATAGTTTGCAGCACCGAGATATTTCATGTCGAATTTGGAGGACAATTGGGTCTTCAAATCCTGGATAATTTCTTTGTCATTTCCAACCAACAACATATCATCACATACAAGACAGATAAATAACACGGTCACCAATTAATTTAAAATACACACAATGATCTGCTTTGCTTCTGGTGAAGCCAAGTCCCCGTATAAATGTATCAAATTTCTGATACCACATCCTTGGTGACTGTTTAAACCCATACAGAGACTTCTTTAACTTGCATACTAGTTCTTTCTTACCCTTCACCGCAAAGCCTTCAGGTTGCTTCATGTAGATTTCCTCTTCCAAATCCCCGTGAAGAAATGTTGTCTTCACATCCATCTGTTCTACCTCAAAATCAAAAGCAGCAGCAACAGATAAAAGTAATCTAATAGAAGTTACCTTGGCAACAGGAGAAAAAATATCACCAAAATCAATTCCCGACACCTGGGAATAACCTTTTGCTACCAACCGAGCTTTGTATTTTCTCCACCTTCCCTTCTGCATTTGTCTTCTTCTTGAACACCCATTTGCTGCCAATGGGTTTCCTTCCAGCCGACAACTCCACCAGATCCCAAGCCTGATTTTTGTGCAAAGATGCCATTTCATCAACCATGGCCTCTTTCCAGAGTTTTCCATCCTCTGAATCCACTACTTCCTTCACAGTTCTGGGATCATCATCAGTAACAGACAAAGCAAAGTTTGAACAGAAAGCAGATGGACTATACCTTTCTGACTGCCTTCTTTCTCAAACTAATCTTCTCACAACCGGAGTTTGTGGCTCTTCATCTTCTGATTCCTCCTCTGCTACAGAGTTTGATTCTTCCTCCTTTAGTTCAAACTCTATCTTCACAGGTTCCTTTGGTGGCACTTCATGTTTAATAACAACTTTCACCTCTCTGAAAACCACATCTCGACTGTACACAACCTTCCGTGTGACTGGGTTCCAAAGCTTATAACCATTTAAACCATCCTTATACCCAATAAAGATGCACTTTTCAATTTACTATCCAACTTGGTTCGTTTCTCCTTTGGAACATGTAAATATGCATCACATCCAAATACCCTCATATGTGAAAGAGAGGGTTTCTTACCAGTCCATACTTCTTGTGGAGTCTTATCCTCCAACGCTGATGAAGGTGACCTGTTGACCAAGTAACATGCAGTATCCACGCCTCTGCCCAGAATTGTTGTCCTAACCTGGCACCACTGAGCATGCTTCTTTCCCTTTCCATCAATGTCTTGTTCATTCTTTCTACGACTCCATTTTTCTTAGGTGTATATGGAGTAATCTTCTGCCACGCTATACCACACTTCTTACAGAATTCTTCAAATTCCTTGCTGCAGAATTCTCCACGATTATCTGTCCTCAGCACCTTTATCT